>JALIZH010027128.1:0-35452 GCA_030522465.1 Rhipicephalus appendiculatus
GTGACTACGTCATGTCATCAGCAAAAAGACCTTAGGATTTATGAAACGTCACCTCCGTCATGCGCCTCAGCAAGTCAAACTTCTCGCATATTCGAAGGTTGCAGGTGCAGTCCCTGCCCACGGCAAGTTATGTTTTCGTCCACTTTTCTTTCTTCACATTTACATTACATTTACTACTAGTAATATCCCCTACACTTTCCTTGGCATTGTTGTCTGTTATCATTAATATTGTGTCTAACAAAGAAAAACGAGCCCTTATATATCCACTTCTTTCGTTCATTCATAGCGAGGGTCTCATTCTGGCAGGCTTGATGCTTTCAGGCAGTATGCGAGGGATAATTTGTCAGCTGCCAGCTCGTAACAAGATCACATGCTATGTGATGGCAACAGGCAGAAAAAGAATAATAATAATAATAATAATAATATCATAATATCTGGGGTTTAACGTCCCAAAACCACGATATGATTATATGAGAGACGTCGTAGTGGAGGGCTCCGGATATTTCGACCATCTGGTGTTCTTTAACGTGCACTGACATTGCACAGTACACGGGCCTCTACCATTTCACCTCCACCGAAATGTGACCGCCGTGGCTGGGATCGAACCCGCGACCTTCGGGTCAGCAGCCGAGCACCATAACCGCTACACCACCGTGGCGGACAGGCAGAAAGAGAGTTCCACACTCGCCATCATGGCTACTTGCGGCGCTGACTGACGCTCCCACGTTTAAATGCACATATATACCCCCATAAAGTGGACGGGGGAATGGGCCGCTGCAGTAGCTCAGTTGGTAGAGCATCGGACACGTCGTTCGATTGTCGCAGGTTCGGTGCCTGCCCGCGGCAAGTTATCTTTTTTGTCCACTTTTTCTTTCTTCACATTTACATTTACTACTAGTGACATCCCCTATACTTTCCTTGGCATTATTGTCTGTTAGTTCTCATTAATACTGTGTCTAACAAAGAAAAACGAGCCCTCAATATTTCCACTTCTTTCCTTCATTCTCGCGTACAAATCAGTTATCAGACCACAACTAGAATATGCCGTTGCCATCTGGAACCCTCGCCAAGCATATATCATCAATGCACTTGAATCAGTTCAGAATCATGTCACAAGATTGATCCATTCTTCATATTCATATGACGTCAGCATTTCTCTCTTAAAAGCAGAATCAAGCATATCATCCCTCGCTTTTCGTCGTCGTGTTGCCATGCTCTCTCTCTCTTCACAAATTCTTTTACAGCTCACTAAACCGCCCACCTTACATCTCACCGCCATCCTCACGCACGTCTCAGCGCACTGGCCATCAACTGCAAGTAACCCTTCCTTGAACACAAACCGCAACATTTCAAGCCTCATTTTTTCCTCTCGGGCTGCCAGAGACTGGAATGACCTGCCTCACCATGCTGCTGCCGTATCAGTCATTCGAATTTCTGGACACGTTGCAAACTTTATCATGCCATAACACATGCTATTATTGTATGAATATGCTAACCACCCCTTATGTAATACCCCAAACAGGGTCTAAGGTAACAAAAAATTCGGCAGATCCCACATACCTTGGGAATCGATGTTATGCGAAGCATGCGTAGGGAAGGTGACTGTGTTGTAATTTTTTTTATTGAGCGAAACGTTACGAAATGACTTTAAAGATATGTACAAATGTTGTATGCACAGACATATGTTGAACAGTCGCATATGTTTTATATAACCAGTTGTTTGATAATGTTTTGTAAAACCATTGCTCTTCTCGGAATATATATAGGTGTGCTTGTTATTGTTTGTATAATTTTTCCCTAACTCTTACAATTGTTCTCATGTATCCCCACTGCTATTTTAATTCTTCGTCTTGCTGTGAGTTTTCGCCAGTCACTTTGAACTTCTACGTCTTTTTTTTTTTTCGTTATGCCTTGCTGTTGTTTTCTTTATGTATCTCCATTCCCCTCTGTAATGCCCTCAGGCGCTGAGAGTCCAAGAAATAAATAATCGTGTCTGTTGTCAGTGCAGGCAAGTACGGATATGCCGGACCGTCGTTGCCAGCATGACGGTGTTTTAATCCGCGAAACCTTCATCTCACCACTTTGCCGCAAGCAATGAACAACTAGCGCAGCTAAACGGTTTTTAAAAAATGCTGCGTGCCGACCACGACGGTACGGCATTTCCGTCTTTACAGTAGGGTAAACCAAGACCGCCAATTGTTAGCGCCTCGGCGGCGCGCACCAGCATGCCGGCGTAAACTTACCTCGGCGTTCAAGGTGCGGACACACGGCAAGCGCTTCAGCGTAGCCGTCAGCTCACGGTTCAGAGAGCGTGCTTTCTGTATCTTGCGCTCCACATCGGCGTGATCGGAGCTGTAGCAACGTGGGGACACCATGAAGACGTACCGCACGGGGGCCACATCGTGCTGCAGTTACCCTGCAGTTAACTAGCTCCTAAAATGTAAAGAAATACAACGTACGTTCAGCGACTGACGCTAACCAACTCATAATTTCATAATATGTACCCCGTGTCGCATATCGCTTGATGCTCCGCGTTGATTGCAAAGATCCTTTCCACCAGCATGACTGCAAAATCTACACGCTGGTAGCGCTGGAAGCACGTCGCAGGGACCGCCTCAGCCATGCACACTGCGTCAAATACACCGAAACTTAACTTGCAGGTCTCGACTGACGTCAAGGGAAGGCGACTCCTGCTCACTTGGCTGTCGCCTGTCACCACACCGTGCATAGAAGGCATAACTCCACGCGTAAACGCAATGGCCGGCGAGGGTCGGGTTTGGCTGGCAGCTTGGAGTGAAGGATGGGCGGCTGGGGACAAGGCCGAGGAATCGTCGGATTGTTCCCTAGCTACAGTAGTACCTACCTAGGGGCAGCGAGTACCTCCCTAAGGATACGTCATATTCGGTTTCGAGCCAAACCGGAAAGAGCCAGACTCCGGCGATACGCTTTCATCACGAGTAGTACACAAATTTGCCTAGTCTTGCCTAGTCTTCGTTCTTTTGGCTGCGTATGGCCCGAATTCGCTTTGCCGCAATACAAAGTTCAACAAAGGTTTAGCAGGTACGCTTCACCACCTTCACCTTTTTAGGCTCACGATTCAAATATGCTCACGAAGTTCACATCGGTCCATCCTTTTATCCGAAACTGAACGAAAACGCACCAATAAACAAAGCCACAACTGCGTTTGAAGCCGGGAAGCACGAAGACTAGGCAAATCCGTGTACTACCCATCATTCCCATGGTGGCTGAACGATCGCAGCGCCAGAGTCCCCCTCTAGTTAATTTTAGAAACTCTATGGGCGCCGCATTGAAGACAGCGCTCGTCGCGGGCGCAGGTGGACGTGGCGTGCCCGTAGCGGCCGCATCGGGAGCACTGGAGGGGCCGCGGCAGGCGCGGACGAACTCGGCGGGCCTGCTTGAACAGGAACACCTCTGAGGGGACGGCAGTGCCCTCGAAGGTCACGGTGAGGCACGATCCACGGCGCGAGCAGGGAGACGACCAGGACACTCGTCGAGATGTTCTTGGCGAGGTCCTCGATGGAAATGGTCGCGTCAACACCGTAAATCGCGCCGACACAGGTGTTGCCAAGCAGGCGTTTGACCCGCACCTTCACCTCGCATATCACTGCCACCAGAAGCAGCGGCGACAAGTCCGATGTGGGGTGCGTGTCAACCGCAACCAAATTCCGCTTGTAGTTGACGCGGACGCGTCGGGTTGCGGGAAATTCGGCGAGGTAAGCCGCGATCGCATCCCTCGACACGGCCAGAAAGTGCGCCTTCTTACCGACCGGTCGGAAGAGGAGCGTGTCTCCCGTGGTGTTTTCGGGCGTCACGACTTGGGTGTGCTCGTGTTGCGACGGGCGAGGAGGGGTGTTTGTATACACCGAGGGCTCGTGCGTCGGAGTGGTCGCAGTTGAGGCCGGTGTAGGTGGCTCTACGACGGTGGGTTCGGGCGCCGTGTCAGCAGCGGCCGGGGAGTGAGGGAGAGGGGCGGATGGAGTGGTTGGGCGAGGCGAAGCTTCCTCGCTGGATGCGCCCGGGAGCGCTAGTATGTCGGGGGCAGATAATGACGCCTCCCTTGCTTTTTCTTTGAGCCAGGTGCCGATGGATGCAATGGCTTGGTGCTCCATCTGTTCTTCTGGTGTCCTGCTCGAACCAGCCGCGACTGCGGTGTTTACTGACGCCGCCGTGGCTTCTGCCGGGCTGGCGCCTGTGGTTGTAGCTACCACAGGGGTAGCTGCCGATTTGGCTAGTCGGGAGGGGGCCTTCTTTTTCTTTTTTGCCACCTTTGATTTCCCTTTTTTTAGTTTGCGAATGGCTGCTTCGTCTGTGTGTGTCTGCTGCTGCTGCTGTTCATTGACACGCCCGGCTTGCTCAGTGGCCGCCTTTGCGAGTCGTTGAAGGTTTTCACGGGAGACCCGCGTGTGGTGAGCAGCCAATATGGCCGCGTCCTGTTTGTAAAAGTCCTGAAGGACTTTCTCCATTTGCGACATCTTTTAGCCCTTAAAAGGGCTGCGCGCAAGGCGCGAGGTCGCGGTAGAAGAGAAGAGGGTGGTAAACTGCACGCGCGAAGGCGCGCAGTTGGAAAAAGAAGAAAAACAGGAGCGAAAGGAAAACGTGTCCTCCAGGTGAAATATCCAACAGCTCTCCCACCTCACACAAGTACCAATGTATTAGATGTTATACAATACTGCGTTTCTCTAGCATCCTGATTAGATCCGAGCGCCAGCTCCACAAAATAAATCCAGCGAAGAATAGCATAAGGAAAGAGACAAAACCATGCTTGCAGTTATGGAGCGCCTTATAACAGTTTCTCGTGTAACGTGCCCGTCCGCTTACGCAACACAAGGAGGGGCGTGTAGAGTCACTGTCATTAGTTTTAGGTTCCATGAGTCAGAAAAAAAAAAGTAGCTAAAGTGGCTTGGGCGAGTTGGTACGACATACTTCACATAAAAACAGCGCAAAAAAACGGAGGGCAAGAGAAAGAAGGACACAGACGGGGCGCTGACTTACACCAAGATTTACAACAAGATGATACGTGAAATTTATGAGACTGCGGAAATGGTTAGGCTGGGCAGCTTTTGTGTTAGTAGGCCTTCAATTGCTCTGTCACAGACAGAAAAAAAGGTTGCCTATCCTGCTGCTTCGGCAGAAA
This sequence comes from Rhipicephalus appendiculatus, assembly GCA_030522465.1. Taxonomy (NCBI): domain Eukaryota; kingdom Metazoa; phylum Arthropoda; class Arachnida; order Ixodida; family Ixodidae; genus Rhipicephalus; species Rhipicephalus appendiculatus. Next base: position 5,156 of record JALIZH010027128.1, read on the forward strand.
GAATTGAATTAAAACTTTTGGCCCGTCCTGTATACAACGCGGTAGCAACAGGTACTGTGCAGTTCGGCGGGGTACCGTCACAAATTACCGAGAAATTTAAAGTGTTCCCAGACCTGCTGGTCTCTAAACTTTTTACTCCGACTGTACGTACAGTCTTTGCACCACGTGTTGTCATGAAGCGACGACCTCTTCCTAAACTCATAAACGCCGGCACAGCGAAACCACAAACGAAAAGAGAAACCACGATGAGCTGCCGAATGTAGTGCGCGCATTACTTCTGGGGTACCCGTACCTAAATCTAAGTACACGGGCCCCTAGAATTTCGCCTCCATCGAAATGCGGCCTCGGCAGCCGGGATTCGACACCGCGACCTTCGGGTGACCATAACCACGAGACCAGCGAGGCGGGTGTGTGTGCGCAGCGCCTTCTCTATTTTTCAGCGTCTGGGCGAACGCTCTCCTCGAGCCGTCGAGCGCGCGCTCCGCCTCCGCTCGCCGCTGCCGCGTGGCGGCGCTGCGCGAGTAGACTACGTAGGGTTCCTCGATGCGCGCGCCCCCTTGGAGGGTGGAGCCATTCTTTGAAGGGGTGAATGCCGCCTTCCGATCGGCGGCCGCCATTCGGCTCCCCCCCGCCTCGTCGCGGCTGTTTGAGTGAGACAGGTGCGCGGCGTTTTCTCGGACAAAATGCCTGGGTGTTACGTGCCACAGTGCACAAACCACTCGCGAAATGGCTATAAGACGTTCAGATTTCCGAAAGATGCGAAAAAGGCGACTCCTGTGGCTGGTGAAGATCAAGCGCGACAAGTGGCAACCCACGGACCGTTCGTGTTTGTGCAGGCTAAGTTATGCCATTTCAACATCTGGAGAGTTATAACTCGCCGCGCTTACGCTGGCCTTCTCGCTCGACGTAACCACGTAACTCGCCGCAACGTATACGTTGCCGAAAGAATACTTTCGGGGCACTCACTGTTTCGGGGCACTCATTGTAGGTCCAGAAACGACGCCTTGGCGTTTCTCAACTGGTTCCCGGACGCGTATTGCCGAACGGTGACGGTGTATGTGCGTGTGTGTGTTTGCGTGTATGTGTGTGTTTGTGCGCATGTACGCATGATTGTGAGTGCGTGTGCACGCGTGCGTGTGTGTACATGTGTGCGCATGCATGTCGGTGAGTCTGTGTATGCGTGCGTGTGTGTGCTTGCGTGCATGCGTGTGCGTGCGTGTGTCTGTGTGTGTGCGTGTGAGTGCGAGCCTGTGTGTGTGTGTGCCTATGTGCGCATGCATGTGTGCATATCTGCGTGCCTGTGTGTGTTTGTACGTGCGTGCGTGGGTGTGTATACGTATACGTGTGTGTCTGTCTGTGCGTGTACGTGCGTGTGTGTGTGCGCGCGCGTGTGTATGTGCGTGTACGTGAGTGTTTGTGCGTGTGCGCATGTACGCATGATTGAGCGTGCATGTGTGTGTGCGTGCGAGCATGTGCGCATGCGTGTGTGTTTCTACGCATGTGCGTGTACGTGTGTTTGTGCGCATGTACGCATGGTTGTGCGTGCGTGTGTGTGCGTGTGTCCGCGTGTGCACGCACGCGCGTGTGTACGTGCGCATGCATGTCGGTGAGTGTGTGTATGCGTGCGTGTACGTGTGTGTGCTTGCGTGCATGCGTGTGAGTGCGTGTGCGCGTGTTTGTGTGTGCGTGCGTGTCTGTACCTGTACGTGTGTGTGTGCACGCACACGCATGCGTGTGTCTGTGTGTGTATGTATGCGTGTACGTGTGAGTGCGAGCCTGTGTGTGTGTGCGTATGTGCGCATGCGTGTGTGCATATCTGCGTGCCTGTGTATGTTTGTACGTGCGTGCGTATACGTATACGTGTGTGTGTGTACGTGCTTGTGTACGTGAGTGTTTGTGCGTGTGCGCATGTACGCATGATTGAGCGTGCATGAGTGTGTGCGCGTGCGAGCATGTGCGCATGCGTGTGTGTGTTTCTACGCGTGTGTGTGCATGTGCGTGTTTACGCGTGCGTGTGTGTGCGTTGGCGCGTGTGTGCGCGTGCGTATACGTGTGTGCATGATTTAATGCCATAAATTTCATAATTTAATGCCATAAAAGCCGTATGTAGAGCCCCAAATAGTGTGGATATGTATTCAACAATTTTTTGCCCATCTGCTATTTACAGTAAGGTAAAAGAGATGAAAACAAAATTCAGATTACTGTGCGTTGCAGAATGCGGTCTGTAAATGGGGTAGCTGATGGATAATTCGAAAACAAGATCTGAAAATATGGTGTGCAATCACAGTTTTTCTCTTTTCTCGTGACATCACGTGATTTTTTTTTTCTGTTTTCAACCGGCCGGCAAACTGTTTTTACACTTTTGTGGAAGGCACAAAACACACAGACACAATGAAAGGCCATGGGACTTGGGTGCGTGTGTTTCGCATCTTTAACCAATATAAATAGTTACCGACTAGCCCAAGAAGATGCTAACTGAAGGTGTTAACGCGGCTGGCGTGGACGGTAGTTTTCTGCTGCGAGCAACTCCAGCTGCTAATGTCGCTTTAAAAATAAAGATTAGAGAATAGAAATCTGAGACCTTCACACTCCCGATGCGAAAACTTTGTATTTTTGTCATGTTGTTTGAGTACCACTCGTTTTGACACAGCGAACTCCGAATGCAGCCGCGCGACGCCCGTTGGCTGCCTATCGTGGCTATAGGCGGCCTGCGGAGAGGGCATCGTAATGGCGGACGCCATAGCAGACGACGCTGTTGTCTCCACCCTCCACGGCGGCGGAGGGGAGCGCGCGCATCGAGGAACCCTAAGACTACGGGAAGCTGGCGCTCAACGGCCGCGCGTGTTACGAAGATCGCGAATGCGTGTTCGCATCCGAGTTTAATTGCATTCGTGCTTCTCGCAGGCTTTCACGGGTACAGGGGGATGGAAAGAAACGCGAACATCGCTGCGCGCTGCTTTCGTCACGCTCTGACCGTGGCGGCAATAAAAATACGATATATGGTCTTTGCATCATGGATGACTCTGTCCTTTTGTCAATCATACAGGCTACAACCGCTTAAAAATAAATGCAAAACAGCAAGGAATGTCGATGCCGCACGTTCGCGTTTCTTTCCATGCCCACTGTTCGTATTCCGCAGGCAGTCTGTCAGACCGTGCTGTCGGTTCGATACTTGCATACGAGTTTGATAGTTTTCGCGTTTTATTCCCTATTTGAGGCTATTGCAACCACGTCAATTCTATGCTTCAGTATGTCGTGCTGTTGTGTACCACTCTGCAAATCGAACGGAAAGAAATCGTGATTGTCTTTTTCTCATTTCCGTTTATTTAATAAAAAATAAAAAAAAAAACCTCAGAGTTATGCATTCACCTAAGAAGACTGAAAGGCGAGAGCCAGCTTATTTTTCTTCCCAGTCAAGAGAGTTTTCGAACATCGTACGCAAGGCTTTGCGTAGCGTTTTGCGCCACTGCGCATGCGTCGTACGCTAACCTCTTGTGGGCTCCCGTTAAGTGACGCCCGCAACGCTACTCTTGCAACGCCACAACCTGCATCACCCGCAAGCTTTCCGTACGGTATTCTAAAACTCTCTAATGTATTGAACATATCCTGCTTCCCTCCGAGATATTTCTGCACCTAACGTGGTTTTCTCACTGCCTCAAGCATCGGAGGCACTGCGAGCTTTCTTCACCTCAGCCCGTTACGCACTGCCTCCGTGATCGGCCCATTTTGACCAAGTGAGGATTTAATGTGACGACGTCACGTTATGTGACATCACGATGTCACAAAATGTTATCTGTGACGTCATATCATGATTCTTTACGTCACTCGTGTTGACGCCGCCAACGCGAGACGCCGCTGGACGCCGCCGACGGTCAATTTTCGCGTTTGATGAGGCATCTCAGGCTTTACACTGTTCGGCTGTCGTTCCATGAAATTCCCGCTGCCGCTGGTGTTCGGGAGAGGTGGCTTGCAGTAATTAAGCTGGATAATTGGTCTCCTGATTCATCTTCAAACTACACCAGAATATCTAGCCGTCATTTACGACCCGAAAATTTCGTAGAATATAAGAAGCGGCTGCTCAAGGAGGACGCAGTAGCGTCGGTCTTTGCAGGCTACGTTTCACGTTTGAAGCCGAAAGTAACAACTGAACCAAGCATGGCAAGTATCAATAAACGTGACCGCGCTACGCCCGAACAGTCAACGAGTGAATGTACCCGTACGATCGCCGCCCCGCAATCGCTGCTATGTGCAGTGCCGACATTAGGTTCCGAAGATGAAGAATCGGAGCCTACGGACACCGCATGCGCTACCGGCGAAACAACCGGCAATCATCCCGTACAGTGCCACAATGAATGGGTGCACAAGGCTGAGCATGGCTGCCCATGCCCAAGCAGGCGCCCAAGCTCTCAGTGTTAGCTCCCGGCAAATGCTGCTTTCAAAAATTCAGACAATAGAAAACCAACTCTCAGTCAACCGAAGATAATGGTGACAAAACAATCTTCCGCTCATCCCTGGCACGCGCTCTGTGGTAACGGCCTAGCAGACGACGCGCGAGCGCCTCGATCGAATAGCCCGAACGACTCACGCCATTGAAATGGGCTGCTTGCCCAGAACGACAAGTGCTTCACGATTCTCGTTTACAAGTTTTCATTATGCTCTAGACAGCGCGAATACAGCCGAAAACTAAACCATATAGCAGCTTCGACTGCAGCCACGGCATTCGTTTCCGCGAGCGAAGACGCCACGGCGACTCTACTCGAGTGGTGGCGCCTGGCGGCTAAAAGCCGCACTAACACCGACAGCTGGTTCCCATTGCACTCCGCTCTTTCGCCCAGGCACTGAAATATACAGGAGGCGCTGTGTGCGTAAATGAGCTCAATATGATCAATCAAAAAGCAATTTAGGCGAACTTTAATACAGAGGGGGCAGAAAGCCTTGAAGTTAGCGTGTATGTATAGGTGTGGTGGAGGCCAGAGGGATAATCTGTGGACGGTAAGTCTCGGGTATAGCGAGGGACGCTCTTCTAGGAACAAAAAAAAAAGGCTAGGAGTTTAATTTACGAAGTCACCCAGTTTTTCAAATACGTGATGCCATTTCGTGGAGCTTCCGGAAGTAATTATATTTCCTATCACTGCACCGCAGTTGGCTTACTATTTTATATTGATGCACTAAAGCTCGGTGGTTGAATTTCCAAGCGCAAGACAAGAAAACTTGCATTTGAGTTCCTAAGAGATTATTTATAAACACATGGTCCGCATCGCCCTCCAAAGGGTTTAAAAGTTTCAGTATAGTCGAAAATAGGCCTCTGTTTATTCTCACACCCCTCTTAAGATTCCCATCAAACCATTGTTTTATTAGAAAACTTTAGTTCATTATTTCTCTGTGATTATAATGCGGAGTATAAATTTTCATTATTTTATTTGTTACTTTTTAACCGTCTTATGAACAAGTAAAATCTGCTCGTTCACTACTGTTACAGTAACTGTTTCACTTTATATGGGAGTATGTAAACAACGCTACCCTTCTCGTCGGTTAAACATGCTTGCGCGGCGGAATGTCGATGCAAACAGCGAAAAAAATTTATAGGACAGGGATCTCTACGGGCCCTCCCAAAAGAACTTTCAGATTAACACAAAATGCCATGTCATTCTACGAAGAGAGACGTATAAGAATGATGTAAACACAGTGAGGTCAATCAAAAGTAAAACGTCAGGTTTGCTACCCTACATCACCACATGTATATGTGACCCTGCACAACGTGAAGGTATGCGGTTTCTGAGGATATATCAGCAACAACTTTAGCATTGTTCTCTAGTACGCAACCTTGGACACTGTCTCCACTCCAATACACTTTGGCTCTGGGATAGTGTGACAGATGTGCTACATAATCTTTCAATAGACAGAGAATAGAGCACAAATATGAAGTCTTCAGTTTTGCCTGCAACAACCGGCATATTAATGTAAAAATATAAGGCACAATAGCGACAAGTTTACCTCCGTAGTCTGCCATTCTTCCTGGACGATCGTGTTCTGTGTTTGAGTGAAAAATACGAAAGGGAAGAAGAGGCCAATGAAATGACAGATCAACAACGACGTGTGGTTCTGACACGAGGCATAGCGATTATAAATAGGGCTACTGGCTGGCAGAACGCGGAACTTTGTCCAAATTAATCATGTTATTTCACCTTATTTGGTGGGTGTTTCACCACGAGGTGACAGGCCGTTTGTTTATCCTCCCATTGTTCACAGAATGATACGGCTGTGCAATCCTGTCACAGGGTAAATAGACACGAAATGTACACCAATAACCAATGACAAATCATTGACCGTAGTGACACGTGAGCTATTGGACCGATTACCCACTTCAGCCTCATGTTTCATGAGGCTGAAGTGCTGTCATCACATCGCGATCAGACAACAAGAGAAATTATTGAGGCGTATAATATCAGGAAAAGGGGTGAACAGTGCATTAGCGTACCTTCCATTTCTCTGCATGATAGTGAGTTCGCATTTCTAGATAGTACAATATCTTGAAAATCCTTGTCTAAGAGAGTACACGTGCAATGCTGTTTCTTTTGGGGTTCTGGGTTGCTGTTATGAGGCCACATGGGTATGAGGGGCGTTGTAGTGTTTTCCTTCGTAAGATTTTAATAAACATTCAGTTGCGAGTCAGCGCTGTGGTTTGTGCTTCTTTCCTCTCCGTCCTTGTTGTCGTTGCGCTGCTTCAAATATGTTCAAGTACAGTCACCAGCTAGCCCAGCTTTCAATCCTTCTACACCAGCTGTTCGCAGCACTGCCAAAGGTAGACTTCTCTCGTCCTATCAGGGTTGTAGGAGCACAGCAAATAGTTCCTCATATGTTTCAGCAATCCAGGGCTGTTTCGCAAATTAGAAACACACAAATGAAAGACATGGTTAGAAATGAATATTTTCAAGCGCGCAGAGTGTTTTAATCGTTATTGAAATTAACAAAGAAACCCTACATGGACGAATATCTGCAGAGACTTGCTGTGAAGTGGTGATGCGCCGCCTTTCGGAAATATGGCGTCGCCCGAGTTGGTCGTGTCTCTGCGACATGCATGGCAACATGACTCTCAACCTGTGTCACCAGCACCGTGGTCGCCAGTGAGCCATCCATCGAATATGGGACACCCACGCCGTGGAGGGGCGCTGCGATGCCGGGCGCTGCCGGTGAATGTGGTGAGAAAACTCAGAGAAAGAAAGGCAGATAAATGGCGCTCGTAGAATGGGACACTTTCCGCAAGATCAGAGAGGAGGATGCGGAGGAGGCCATACTGGATATGTAGGAATTGGTGGAGAAACTCCAGCACAGTGTAAAGAAAGCCACCAAAATCGTTCCTGAGGAGGTGGGGATGGCGAATGTGGACAGCAAACTATTGCACATGTGGGAGGCAACGAATAGTATCCAAAAGCGATGGAAGGGTCAAAAGCACAATCGTAATTTCAGAAAGAGTAGCTGACCCAACAACATTGGAAAGACACGTGTAATTTGATGGAAAGAGAAATGAGGATATCCAAGACTTGGAACATTCTCCGAAGCCTGCTAGACCCGCAAAGCACAAAGCCTGCACAACAGGATGAGCGCTCATCTGTTGTCTGTGTTTCCTTCTTCGCTGTTGATTCTTTTCTTCATGCTCAAACTGAGCTGCGCTATTCCAGTACGATATGATCTGCAACAAGTAGTACATAAGTATGAAGGAAAATAGGAAGAGCTCTTCCAAGAACTACGGCAAAAGTACTTTGCAGACACAACCAAAGAACCACTGCCCGAGTACAAAAAGGGGCAGGAAAATGTTGAACTCGATGCTAGTATAACGGAGGCAGAGGTTAGATTCGAGCTCGCTCGAATAAACCCAAGGTCTGCGCCGGCGCCCCATAGAGTAACTAACAAGACATTCAGAAACTTGGACGACGAGTCCATTGAGGCCCTAACTGAGTACATATATATAGGTGTTGGGAGAGTAGAACCATTCCAAGTCCATAGAAGACAGCCCAGGTCATTACGATTCCGAAGCCGGGGAAGAAACCACTCTTGGATAACCTTAGACGATTTCACTTACGTCATGCATAGGCATCGGATAGACTAATCAAGAAGTGTAAATCCCGCCAGGTTTTAATCGTTGAACTAGGCGATAAGCCCAGGAAATATGCTATCATGCCTTACGTGCACCGCGCTGGCTCATCGGTTTAATTCACGTCGATGTTGTGTTTTCCTCGAGCCAAAAAGTTGGTAAAGCTTGTGTCACGATTGAAAGAAGGGCAAAAAAAAACAGTGGGAGCAGGTTGCATGGTGAAGCATCACAGTCCCGCAACTTCCTGCTCCGTTGGTGTGGTGTATGGGATTCCCCTCTCCTGCGGAAAGGTGTATATTGGCCAGTCTGGTAATTGCATCAACGAAAGACTCCGCCAGCATAATAATTCCCTAAAGGGAACGCCGACGTCACACCTTTCGACACATTGTAGGGCATGTGCGTGTAAACCTTTTTTCGACAACACTGTCATTTTGCTGAAACATAAAGATAGAAAGGCACGGGAACTTGCAAAAGCGTTTTTTTATTAAAGACACGGGTGATGATTGTATATCTGAACCGTCTGTTTGTCTACTAGATTGTGAAGTACTACGCAAGCTCAACAAATTCTTTGATGTCACGTGACTTTCTGCGCATGCTTATGTTGGTTTTCGAGCGGGTGTGTAAATTTTCGTTTTAATAAACTTCAGTTGATAGACAGCGCTCGTATTGTGTCCTCTTCTTGTGCTCGCTCCTGTACGCGTTGAAAATTTTTTACAATGTATCATTTCCAACTCGCCCACCTCTCTACTTTACATGCATAGGCAAACTCCTGGAGCACGTCATCCTTACGCGTCTCACTCACCACGTGCATGAGAACTTACTCTTGCCACACACCATGATCGGCTTCAGACGAAAATTATTAACGCAGGACGTAATGTTACGGCTTAAGCATCAGGTACTAGACGGGGGGGAACCGATCTATAAACTCGAAGGTTATCCTTGGCCTCGATCTTACTAAGGCCTTCAATACCATCACACATAGACCCATACTAGAGAATCTTCAGGCATTGGGGATAGGGCAGCGCACCTACGCGTCCGTGCGAGATTTCCTATCCAACCGCACTGCAAGAATTGCAATCAGAGATACAAGTTCCGAAGAGGTAGAATTCGGCAGTAGGGGGACGCCACAGGGTTCGGTGCTGTGTCCCTTTTTATTTAATGTGGTGATGATCGGCCTACCAGCAGAACTCGACAAGATATAGGGCCTCAGGCATAGTGTGTACGCAGATGACATCATCCTCTGGGTGGCAGGCGGGAGCGATGGCAAAATTGAAGAGATATTACAGGAGGCCGAGAACATGGCAGAGAGAAAGTAAGAGGCTGAAATCCTGTCCTCAAAAAGTCAGAATTACTCATATATAGACCCACATGTAGGGGACGAAAAAGCCTGCAGGAGAGGCCAGACATTGCGATATTCGCTGGGGGAAATAAAATACCCACGGTAGCGAACCTACGAGTTCTAGGCCTCCGTATATCTGAGAAAGGCTACAATGGAGAAACTATAAGGATATTAAAGAACAGCTTTTACCAAGCAATCAGGCTAATAAAAAGTATAGCTAACAAAAACTATGGCATGAAGGAGCACAATTTAGTTCGTTTAATCCAAGCCTTTGTCGTCAGTCGCATCATGTATGTTGCCCCATATCTTAAATTACGCGCAGATGAACAGAGCAAAATAGAGTGTCTCATTAGGAAAGCGTATAAACAACAAGCATTAGGTCTACCGATAAACACGTCGAATGACAAGTTGTCAGTGCTAGGGCTACATAACACACTTGCAGAGCTTATAGAGGCCCACACGGTGGCACAGTATGAGCGGTTAACACAGAGCCCCACGGGCAGACATATATTGGACACAATTGGGGTCATGTACGACGTCCAACATGGGGTCGAAAAAGACATTCCGCGGGAACTTAGGGGACATATCATAGTACCTTCATTACCTAGAAATATGCATCCTGAGCATCACCGATATAGAAGGATGGAAAGGGCGAAGACACTACATAAGAAAATGCTAGGGACGTGGTCTATGTAGATGCAGCGGAATACGAGATTGGCCAAAATATGGCGATAGTAGAAACGAATATCCAAAAGAGACTCCAAGGTCAGTGGCACTGTATGTACAGGAAAGGCAGAAGTGGTCGAGGAGGTGGCTATAGCACTAGCCCTAGCCTCCACAAAAGCTGAAGTCATAATCAGCGACTCTAAAACCGCTATTAAAAATTATGTTAAGGGCATAATCTCACCAGAAGCGCTAGGAATTCTAGCTAACTTTAGCGACGAGCGGGTTGTTCATATTATATGGGCGCCTGCTCACTCCTCCCTCCCCGGGAACGAAATCGCGCACGACCTGGCTCGAGAATTGGCCAGCCGAACAGGTGCAGCGCGAAGCCTGGGGACGGGCACAGACCGCATGGTTAGTTACGAGGAAATTACAATACACTACAGACTAGGAAGGGCCCCCTTTCCACCGGAACACACCTCGCTAAGCAGGCAGCACGCGACGGCATGGCGCCTCTTACAGACGAACACGTTCCCGAATCCGGTCGCTTACCACTACTACTACCCGGAGCTATATTCAGATCTGTGTAGGTTTTTCTCAGCAAAGGGCGGACCTAAATCATATACTGTGGGCTTGCGACAGAGCGAAAGCGCAAAATAGAAAATGCAATAATGGAGAACAGTGGGAGACCGCACTGCTAAGCCCGGACCCTGAAGTGCAACTCCAAGTCCTTCTGCAGGCCAAGGATGCCGCCATAGCACAAGGACTCATGGCTGCCCCCTAGGGAAGGGAGCCCATTTTTCCCAATGTTGCCCTTTTTAATAAAAGTTATTTCCTCCTCCCCCTCACTAAGTTAGGTTAGCACAAGGCAGCAGTACTGCGTCAGGACATGCTGCAGGCCGTGAGCGGACAGCGGTATACTTGATTAAACGCGCTGTAGTAGCGTTCGTATTGAATATTGACCGAGGCTAAGGCTAGACAGTAAAGAACTTCAGTAAGCAAGCGATTATGTAGCGTAATGAACGTGATTGTGTAGCGTGGTGTCACGAATTTCCGCGGTCTAGAGACAGACAGGACTCTTTGTAATCATAACAATATTCATTTATGTAATAAGGTTAACACTACTACAAACCAACAACAAACTTAACTCTGAAGCACAGCAAACTTAAAACTTACGCACTTTAAGATAACTAGTGATGAAATAACCCATGTCTGTACTATCATGCTACAACACGTAGCAACCAGGAAAACAGAAAAACGTAACGTTCTAACCGTCCACAAGTGTTGCGGCGGCTCTTCCCCCGACGTGGCGTTTGACGTCGGTCACCACAGTGTCGACGCGGCGTAGACGTCTGCTTCCGTTGCAATGACGGAGCTTCTTCGAAGGACCAACGTAGCACTGGACGTGGTCTGCCGCGCGCCAGGCAAACGACACGAGTAGGTGGTTGACCCCGTGGCTGTGGATGCAGACAGGTGTTGGCTGCGTGGTCTGTCCCAAGCCTGCGGAATGATGGGAAAGCTCATGTCTCCAGGCCTTCCTTGCACATCTTCAGCTTCAGCAGCACTTGGTCCGGGCTTCCACGATCAGCCTCCACGTCTCCAGGCCATTGCTGGAAAGCCGACTGCTTTGCTCTCCGCCCACGTCAACCCAGCCTACTTTTTCGTTCTTCGCATCCGCTGCTTCTCCTCGCGCTCTTTCTTGTTCTTGTTCTTGTTAACCTTTCACTGTGGCTCACACCCACTGTGGGGGATTGGCCAAGAATTGAGTGGTCTTATAAACTGTCACGGAACTTTAGAATAAATGAGGTTATAGAATAAAAACCTTATAAATTTTATATGAAATTTTGATAGTCGCTCAAATGTAAAAAAAAAAACAAAAAAAATAAAAATAAATAATAATAATAAAATAAAAGTAATAATAATACTTTTGTATTAGTACCAGACAAATTAAATCAACGCCCTATTTTCCATTTGCAAAAAAAAAATGTTGTGCATGTATCGACACAGAAGGATAATAATATAGATTAGCTAGTTAATCGATTGGTTGCATTGATGTAATTCCTCACAGCCACACAAACCTTCGCACTGAAAAACCCAGAAATAGAGGCTCCAAAAGACAAAATCACGGGCACAGATAAATTAATTCCAAGCGCACGTAAAGGTGTTTCTAGGTGGGTGGTTCGAGCTGTAATAAATCGCCTACAGGTCAAAAAGAAATGATCGATAGTTTCCAGCTCACCACAGAATGCGCACAATGGAGAAGGTGCCTGACCAGACCTGTGTTGGTAAAAATTTAGTTTCGGCACCCGACAGCGCAGCCTCGTAATTGACACTTCTAGATTACGTGTTTCACAAGAGGATCTCCGCCAGGGATATAATAAGTGCCGATATTCGGTGGAATTCGTCAGTGATGTGCCTGCAAGGCCTTCCATATAGTTACGCCTGCGAAATCGCGCAGCCGTCACATAAGCGGACGGTGGAAGACACGGTAAAATTGGCCCCCCTTATTGACGATTTTGCTAGGGAATCGGCCATTTCATTTAGGAACAACCCTTTGTGTCCAGGCACCCAAACTAACCAAACTTTTCTCAAGTGCGTGGGTATTAATGCACTAAATGCCTTTATTACTTGCGAGTGAGCACCAGCAGAAAGTGCAGCGCAGAGATAAAGAATCTGTTATTATAACGGCAGATGTAATTTCTGTGTTTAACTTTCGCAAAGCGAGCACCACTGCCAGAAATTCAGCCACAAATACGGATATAAAATCAGGCAGTCGAAGGGAATATGACCAATCCAAGTTGGGGCTAAATATACCAACACCTGACTTTTCGTCACACTGTGATGCATCTGTAGCGATAATAACCTTTGTTTTGATGCTCTGCAAGTGTTCTTGCAATAAACTATCCAGAGTATTACGGGGCAGTAATTTTGCATTATTAGGGAAGATGTCGTCAAACTGGATATCCACAGAGTGCGAATTATAACTTGTCGGGGTTATGTCGCTGATACGTACATTCAGCGGGTCCAGTAAACGTTGTACTAATATGATTTGTGGTGTGTGAAATCGCGGCCATCTAGCACCGAAAAATAATTCCGGAGTGGAAATAAAAGCTGTTTCCGATCGGCGTAGCGGTGACTCGTATATTCTTAAGAATGTCTCAACGGTCAAAATTCGGAACCTGCAGGAAAGAGGGGGGAACTCTTGATTCTAGGTATAAAAACACAGTTAGAAACCGTTTTAGGAAGGCCAAGGCATAAGCGTAGTGCTTCTCTTTCTAAAAGGATTAGAGGCCGGATTTTGTATGCTGGAGCACCAGAGAAAAGCACACAACCGAATTCCAAAACGGGACGAACGTACATTCGATATATCATTACTAGAGTATCCCTTCTCATACCTATGCGGTAGTTGCTTATCCTACGTAAAATGCCAACGGCACGCGCACCTTTTCCAGCTATATATTCGATGTGTTGTCGCCAGTTAAGAGGTGCATTATAAATTACCCCAAGGTATTTAATAGACTCCACCTGAGGTATGTCCTCATAATGATAACACAATGAGATGTTCACGGGGTATTGCAGGGGGAAGACAAGAAGGGCACATTTCCTCGGATTCAGTAAGAAGTGATTGTCATCGAGCCAGTTCTCCAGGGTGTTAAGGTAAGACTGAAGCCGTTCATATAGGGTCTGAATGTTATCTGCCGTTGCAAAGAACGCGATATCGTCAGCATACACATAAGTTGTTATTTCCTGGTGACGTGGAATGGAGCTCATTAGTACATTAAATAATACCGGGGAAAGCACTGAGCCTTGCGGTACTCCTCTCGTTTGTGTGTGAGTAGATGATGAAAAGCCGCCTTTAAAACAATAAAACTTCCTGTCCACAAGGAATTGGTGAATCCACGCTACTATGTATGCCGGGAAATTGAGGGATTTCAATCGATCTATCAAAATGTCATGCTCTACGGTATCATATGCTTTAGCGATGTCCAAAGTAACTAAAGCCGCATATTTGTTGTGCTGTCGTGCTAATTGTATACGACTTTCTAAATCAACATGAGCATTCCATATTGAGCAACCATCCCTGAACCCAATTTGACAGGGGCTTAGAATTGACCTCTCGTCAATAAATCTATTGATTCGAGTATGGATAATTCTTTCAATCAATTTCACTAGATTTGACGTCAAGGCGATTGGCCTTATGTTATCCAGAATGTACCCCCCGTCTTGTTTCTTTAGCAACATTATAATTTTAGCAAGTTTCCATTCTAGCGGTATCCATGAGTTTTTTAACGAATAATTCACAAGGTCTAACAGAGAATTAGGCGATTCCTGAAGTAAAACTTTTAACATTGAATTCGTAATGCCATCTGGTCCAGGGGCCGTCATTGGTAAACATAATACCGTCTCAGTCAATTCAGATAAAGAAATTTCCGTAAATTCATGCGAAGATACCGGCATGTTGCGAGTAGCCGAGAGGTTTGTACTAAAGCGACGTTCTAAACCTTTGGCTATCTCTTCCAGCGAGGCATTCATTTCTTGCGGCGTAAAGATACATGACTCTAATGTTAAAGGTGTTGGCAGTACTTTTCTTGTCCGTAGATATGCAAACAAAGCACGCTTATTGTTTGATTTAGAAAGATAATCGTAATGCCGACTGTCATATTCTTCTTTCGCTTGCTTAACAGCGCGCTTAAATACGCCAGCAAAAAACTGATAGTCTTTCCAATTCGTTGGGCATTGATTATGGAGAAGTTTTTTCCAAGCGGCTTTTCGTCTTCTGTAATCGCGCGTGCATTCATCATTCCACCAACGAGAGGAGGACCGTTTACTCGATGGAATAACGAACTCAGAATTTTTCCGAGATTCCTCTAGTATGGATCCAATCTTAGATGCAACTTCTTGACCACTGGCATTCTGGAGTTTTGCAATGGCAGAACGCAGATAGGTTTGAAATTTTCTATGGTTGACATATACGCGTGTTGGCTGATCTAAAGTTGTTATTGGGCATGAAATATCAAAAACTACCGGGAGGTGGTCGCTGTTAGTTGCAGCGTCAACCACGGACCATGACAAAACCTTGATCGCATTGGTGCAAAACGTTAAATCTAGCACTGAGCGAGTCTGACCCCGAACGAATGTTATATGCCCTTTATTCACACACGAGAAATTTTTGTCAATGGTCCACTCCCATAGACGCCTACCACACAAATCTGTCTTTATCCCCCAAGCCAAATGATGCGAATTAAAGTCACCTGTGAGCACTATTTCCTTCCTACAGGCTGCCAAAACGCTGTCAAGGTGGCTCGTACTTTGCACACCAGTGGGGGAAATAACAATTTATGATTGAAAAAGGGTGGTAACCTGGAAGACACAAATCTAGTGCTATAAGTTCACAATCAGAGTCCGACATTCTGAAACAGATTTTCGCCCTATGACATAATTTACTTGATACAAGTATCATTAAACCACCACCACGTGTTTGACGATCTAATCGAAAAGTACGAAAACCTATAAAATAAAAATTTTTATCGGGTGTAAGCCAAGTTTCTTGGAGAATTATAATATCAGGGTTAAGTTGGTTAGAAAGGTAATTTAAGTCGGTTGAGGCTGAGAATATAGAACGGCAGTTCCACTGAAGTACCCTCAGCTGACCAATGGTGCCGAGCGCACCGCAGAGGGCGCCTGCCGCGACCTTTTTGCTATCATTACTGACAAGCGACGATTCATTCTTTTTAGTTTTTGACTTTAGGTCCGCAGAAATAGGGGATCTTGTACGTTTATGAGCTCGGACATCAATTTCCATATCTGTGGTATTACTTGTGCTTGGTTGAGGCGTATAACTGTCTGTCTGCACCTGTGAAACAGGCTGCTTAGCCTTCTCTACAGTTTTGGAAAGTTTGTCCAGCACTACGCTATGTAGTTGAGTTGCGTCAATGGCAATATCTGATCGTTGAGATGCTGTAGTAGCCTGCACTCCGTGCATCATCTGATTTGAGATTATTTGGATCAAACAGTCGGAGAGGTTGGCTATTAATTTATCCATGGCCTTAGCCACTGCCTTTTCCACAGCAGATTCAATTGTCTGTGATAGGTTGGAGTCTAGACTGGGAGTGTGACGAGCTGCTGCACCAGAATATCCAAAAGCTCTGTCCTTAACCATATCAATAGCTTCCCTGCGCGAACCGCCGGGCCGATCCTCTTCTTTTTCTCTTGCTCCATTTTTTCACGTGCTTCGTTTCTGTCCCGTGATACGTCGTTTTCTTCTTCGTTCTCTGGTCACGGTTTTGTTCGTGACACGTGGACGTTCATACAATGACTGAGCAAAACCTCGCGTCCGCGAAAGTTGTGCTTACCAGTAATACAAAGACGAAACACACGCAAGCCTGCAGAGCAGTAGAACACAACATAAACAGTTTTTTCTCGCTTAAAACAAGACATACTTTGATAAACTTTTCTGACACTGCAGGTAACCCATGTTGCCTATAACTGCGCTGCGTCGTGGTTTTACTTTGAATGGCTTGAGTTTAAGTTCTGGACTTAACATCGGCCAAAATTAACATTTTCTCAAGTCCCTCCCCGCGGCGTCCACACTCCCACTGCGCATGCGCCTCCCCCTCTCTCTCCTCTCCTACGCTACTCCCCCCTCTCTCGCGCGCCTCGGAACGCCGACACAGGCAGCGTCTGCTAGCGAGTTTCTTGGTTGAAATACCGACTGCTCGCGCTGCACAACCGTTCATTGGGCACCCCGTATATATGGCACTGGATCTTGACCTCCAAGGTGGTGCCGGTGGGAGATTTCTCTTGTGCGTTGTTGAACAATAAAAATTCGCAGCGTGCGCGTTAACTAAAAGCGGACTGCGGGTCTCTGTGTCCAGTCGGAGTCTTCTGTCTCTCATTGCCCATTAGCAGCGATTGGCATGTTCCACTAGGGAAACACCACTCCATCACTGCGTGCTTTGCGCCTCCCCAGGTTTCTCTCCTGCGCAATGCTGCGATGAGCGCCAGCGTCAACGCCGCCGCCAGTGTAAGCGTTAGCGCCCGCTGCTTCGCATCTACACATGGTTCC
This sequence comes from Rhipicephalus appendiculatus, assembly GCA_030522465.1. Lineage (NCBI taxonomy): Eukaryota > Metazoa > Arthropoda > Arachnida > Ixodida > Ixodidae > Rhipicephalus > Rhipicephalus appendiculatus. The sequence continues at coordinate 22,316 of JALIZH010027128.1, forward strand.
CTTTAGCGGGAGATGGTGTAAGTTTCTCTTGGCCGGGAGCTCAGGCAGTGAAAACTTCGTTACCGCTCGGCCGCATGGACACCGCACAGCAGCGCGGCGGGCTCGCAACGAACAGCAGCTAGGGCTCGCGGCCCGAGCGCCGCATGTAATGTGTATATAACAACGTTGTCACGTCTATATATGATGGTAGGAGATTTGTACGGAGGATTCGCGGGTTACCCGATCATCTCCGAGCAAGCTCCTCCAACATCATTCACTTTGTGGATATGGCGTCATTTTTTTTTATTTGGTTTCACTTCGTCATTACCAGAATGCGATTAAAAGTACTGATCATTTTAAATTAAATCGGAATGTTGACTTTCTTATACGTTGGCTTTGTATGGCTGTTCCTGAGAAAAAAGGGCACGTCCATCCATTGTCCATGAATAGTCGCTTTCTTCTCAACATCGTGAAATTCAAGATGTATGTAGCGTTGTAAAATGCATAAAAATGGCAATTATAAGGTGTGTGCACGTACATGCCAAGGTATGCTGTTTTCTTCATAACAATAACTTATTTTAGAGTGAACGCTGGATTGCAAATATTTTTTTGAAATATTTAACGTATTTTATTAACTACATCTGTAAAAGCTAAATTATGTGTTTTTAGTCATCGCGCCATGAGATAACACCAAAGTAAATCATAGCCGAGCTCTTCGCTTCGGTTGATCGGTCCAAGAGCTCGCATGCAACTACGGTCAATCATTTGTCCTTGGTTGTGGTGTATATTTCGCGTCTATTTACCCTGTGACAGGATTCCACAGCCGTATAATACTGTGAACAATGCGATGATAAACAAACGACCTGCTATCTCATGGTGAAACACTCTGCGAAGAAGGACGTCAATATGACATGTTTAATGTGGAGAAAGTTCCGCGTTCAGCTGGTCGGTACCCCTATTTATAGTCGTTGCGCCTTGTGTCGGAACAATACGACGTTATGGCTCAGCCAAAGTATTTAGCTGTTCCCTATCGTAGATTTCACTCCACTACAGCAGAAGATCGACCAGGAAGAATGGCAGACTACGGAGGTAAGCTTCTCGCTTTTATGCCTCATATTTTTGCATTATAATGCCGGTTGCAGACGAAACTGAAGACTTCATAATTGTGCTCTATTTTTTGTGTATAGAAAGATGATGTAGCACATCTGTCACACTATTCCAGAGCCAAAGTGTATATGAACTGGAGAGAGGTTGCGCACTATAGAGCAGTGTTAAAGTTTGTTGCTGATATATCTTCAGAAACCGCATACCTTCACGTTGTGGAGTGTGACGTGTACATGTGGTGGTGTAGGGTAGTAAACCTGACGTTTCAATTCTGATTGACCTCACCGTGTTTAGATCATTTTTATACGTCGCTCTTCGTAGAATGACATGGCATTTTGTGTTAATCTGAAAGTTCTTTTGGGAGGGCCCGTAGACATTCCCGTTCTATAAAATTTTTTTCGCTGTTTGCATCGATATTCCGCCGCGCAAGCATGGTTAACGGACGAGAAGGGTCGCATAGCTTACATACACCCATACAAAGTGAAACAGTTACTGTAACAGTAGTGAACGAGCAGATTTTACTTGATCATAAGACGGTTAAAAAGTAACAAATAAGATAATGAAAAATTATATTTCGCGTTGTAATCACAGAGCAATAGTGAGCTAAAGTGTTCTAGTAAAACAATGATAACATGGGAATCTTAAGAGGGGGTGTGAGAATAAACAGAGGCCTATTTTCGACTATACTGACGCTTTTAAACCCTTTGGAGGGTTTAAAACACATGCGGACCATGTGTTTATAAATAACCTCTTAGGAACTCAAATGCAAGTAGTTTTCCTGTCTTGCGCTTGCAAAGTCATCCCCCCGAGCTTTAGTGCATCATAATAGTAAGAGAACTGCGGTGCGGTAATTACTTCCCGAAGCTCCATGAAATGGCATCACGTATTTTCAACAACGGGGTGCCTTGGTAAATTAAGCCCCCTGAGCCTTTTTTTTTTCTTAAAGCGGCGTCGCTCGCTATACCCGAGACTTACCGTCCACAGATCGTCCCTTTGACCTTTTACCACACTTATACATACATGCTAACTTCCACACTGTAAACCAGATTACACCCATATGGGTGTAATATGGTGTCTATAACTCACACCCCTACACCCCACAAAATGGGTGTATCAAGCAGGATTACACCTATAAAATGGGCGTATTTCCGAATTTTCACCCATGGGTGTGAACATCCTTGTTCACACCCATGGGTGTGTATTAGCAAGATTACACCCATATGGCAAAAAAGGGTGTAGGGGTGTTTATGCACAATTACGCCCCAACGCCCATGCGAAAAATTCCGTAATTTGAGCGGTACCCCTCTCCCGGTTGGCTCCCATGGAAGCGCTAGAAAGCTGACCCTTTAGAGCTAAAGGGCTCTAGTCCTTTTATGGCCACTAGACTAATCATAGTGGCTCCTGCCACCATAGGTCGGCGAACTCACTCATGAGTCGACTCACTGGACTCACTCAGACTCAGATTGAGCCGTGAGTCTGAGTCTGAGTGAGTACGGGTGAGTAATACTTAGGTGAGTATGAGTCCGAGTGAGTCCGCGGTAGAAGAAATTTTTCGTGAGTGAGTCCGAGTGAGTTCGGCTCAGGAAAATTTTGGTGAGTGAGTCCGAGTGAGTCCAAAGTGCAAAATATATTTCTTGAGGGAGTCTGAGTGAGTTACACCTTCTTTTGCCGACCTATGGTCCTATCTACTCATATTCAGCATTACTATCGGCCTTGCCAGAATTCACGGTTTTACTCACGTCTACTCACACATGTTCCAAAGCAGTGTCGTTCATAAATCATTTTATGATTTTAATATTTATTGATCAGAGGCGCGAATTACGTAAGGGGGGTGCCTTGATCCCCCCCCCTTAACTTTTCCAGAGAAGTTTTACATAAATATATCTTATATTCTCATCCCTTTCAAGAAAAAATGACCTTACTGGTTTGCGAGTACTCATAACTCATATTGAAGGTACATATCAAAAGGCGCCAAGAAGAGCTCCGATTACGTAAGATATTGGTGTTGAAGAGCATTGACACCGTGGTCGAAAAGGCTAATTGTAGGCTAACGGACTCATGAGTCGACTCACTCAGACTCACTCAAACTCAGATCTAGCCGCGAGTCTGAGTCTGATTGAGTCCGGGTGAGTTATGTTGTGGTGAGTTTGAGTCCGAGCGAGTCCGGTTGAAGAAAAGTTTGGTTAGTGTGAGTCCGAGTGAGTCCGGCTCAGGAAAATTTTGGTGAGTCTGAGTCTGAGTGAGCCCTGAGCGCAAAATATATTTTATGAGTGAGTCTGAGTGAGCTCCACAAGTTTTGCCGACCTATGCCTGCCACTGTGGGAAAATCCTGGCCCCAGCGCTGTTTTTATGGTGCATATGACGCACGGGATATATTGCCCTCACATACACAATGTAATCGTAGCTGCAAATGAAGGCATGAGTCAAAATGTGTTGTCACATATTTATTTATTTTATTTATTTATTTATTTATTGCATACCTGCATCGCACCATTGGGCTTTACAGCAGGGGGGTTACATACAAACAAAGTAATCACACTCACAAAGCACGACGTTCACACAGTTATCCATAGTGCAAAATGAAATCAAGCTTTATTAAACACAGAGCTCGTACAGGATTCAGAGACAAATTGTACGCTGTTCAGAGACCTTCTTCGAGTGCGCAGAGCGGCATCGCATTTGCGGCCAAAGAAGACATCAAATAGGATGCGAATTGCATGGCATGGAGCACTAACGACTCACAAGTACAGTGCAGTGAAGCATACAAACAGCAAGAACAGTAGTGCAGTGCAGCATGCCTTATTTCTCTAATATAGTGAAGTAATTGCAATCACATTGCAATCACATCGCAATCTCCACACTGATACGCCACAGTTCGCACGTCTTCTCATAACACATGACATTACACATGTCATGTGTTATGTCATGTCCCCCCGTGTCATAACACATGAAATTTAACGCCAGGATTCCCTCCTCTGCAGGGAATACAGTAAACTCATGCGTATTTAATAAAGCATTTCGTTGGGAGCACAGGTGTGCATTTTTCTTAGAGGCTCTTCCGCCACCATCTCGAATTTTGGCTCGCGACCGAGCAAGGGCCGCCTTCCAAATTTTGTCCAATTATCTTCCACTATGGGTGGGAGGGGGACGCTTGTTCAAATTTGACAGTAGAGGTTTTGGAACTGCAAACAGTTTCTGCATAGAAGGAACTCGCATGTGGTTTTTATACATCATGTGTTTTCAGGCTACGTGTTTGCATTTGCGTATACAGTAGGCCTATCCAGTAGAAGTTGCTTTCATGGTTGCAGAACAGTTGTAAAAGCTAGTGTGCATATTTAAAGCGCAACAAAGCCTAGTACTGGTCTATAGTCCGCTCTCTCATTAAACCACTGCTTTCACGTCTCGTTGTGGCCACACCTATCGTCAAAATTTCTCGAAGCTCTGTGATTAATGTGCTGTGAGCAAAAAGTGGCAAGTAAACTGATATTATTTTGGAAACGGTAGGTGCAATAATGAAATAGACCGGGTAAATCCCCTTTCAGAGCAAAGCTTAATGACGTGACTTTGTACATCCTCCCGAGATTGTATCCTACGTTTCAAGAGTGCTACAAACATTAAACATGTACTGCAAATAGATGTGAATGCCACAGCTGCACATGTAAAGAATTATAGCTCGCGCAGCAGGCTTAGAACTTAAAAAAGCAGGGTCATACCAGTGCCCAAGAAGAGGCATTTTCAATAGATTTTGCGGTAGATAGCGGGCTTAATGAACAGACAATCTTCTGCTGCATTCATGACACACTATTTGTGAATCGCCGTCTTAAGTTGCATACAGGTAGGCTGTCTACACTTCACCATGCAATGCTGTTAACATTATGCATCAGTATATCTAAATGTATCGCGGTTATTCTTGTGGCAAACTGGTGATTGTTTTGGGAAAATAAATAGGCAGGTCACATAGATTGAGATGGAAACTTTCGCATCAGAGGAATGTTCTAGAAATGTACAAGGTATGTACAAGGAAATGCAGCACCCTTCGAGGAGCTTCCACCACTGCTGCAACCCTTTGAGTGAGGTCGTGAACCCGAAACAGCAGTTTTCGGGATGTGATGAAGAGTGCACTGCATCGTCAGCACCCAGTCTATCGAAGACGATGTAGTGCGCTGTCCTTTCAACAGTCTGCATACAAGATATGCATAACATTAAACTAAACATTTAAAAATATTGGGAACAATCAGAATCTCATTATGAGGTACCCTATAATAGAAAGCTCTAGTACTACTTCCCCACTTGGGTTTATTACTGTGCACATCTACGTACGCAAGCATTTTTACATTTTAGTCTACACCATGGCTTACTCAATATGTTAGCAAAGATACATGGTGGGGAAAAAATGCTTCCCCGATCATATCATGCACCTCTCAAAAGGTTTGAAATGTACCAAGATACTCAATTTTCAGCCTTTATACCAAGACTTTTTGCTTAGCTTAGAACGCCATAACCAGTAAGCCACTACAATGGGTGATAAACAAAATATAAACCATGTTAACGATTCAGGCAGAAGAGTAGCATTATTCATCATTTACCTTGAAGGATCCTTTCGTAGACATGTACCCAGCACAGATGTTTAATCTACTAAATGAAACTTGCACTAGCGTAAAACCCCAAGCAAGCACTCCCCTCCCTCTTTAGGGAGATTTCCCATATGCACCAATGACCGAGCAAGCCCCCCATGTGAGCAGATAAATAGCGCTTATACAATGACCACTGCTGCTGGAAACACAGCACAGTGTATTTGTTGAAGCTCACCTGTAGACTTCTACTCCAGTTACATAAATAAGGTATACTGGATCATTTTATAGTCAGTCTTTCACAGGTTACTTATTGGTCAAAAAACGATTTCTTCACTTACGAGGCCACAAGTGAGGCTCACTGTTGTCAAAAATCTATAAGACATGTTAATTTTATTCTGCTTCGAGTGCATTCATGAGCAGCTGTTTCGATGCAGTGCCTTTGGCAGATAAATACTATATTTTTTTTTTCAATTCCTGAAAATATCCATGTAACAGACAATATTATTTAGAACTAACAGACATTGATGCCAAGGAAATTATAGGCGATGTTATTAGAAGTAATTGTAATGTAAATGTGAAGAAAGCAAAGTGGATGAAAAAGATAACTTGCCACCGGCAGAGACCGAACCTGCGACCTTCGAATAACGCGTCCGATGCTCTACCACTGAGCTACGGTGGCGGTCATCCCACCGTCCACTCTGTAGGGTATATATGTGCATTAAAACGTGGGAGCATCAGTCAGCGCCGCCTGTTGCCATTACGGCGAGTGTGGAACACTCTTTTTTTGCCTGTTGGCGTCACGTAGCACGTGATCTTATTACGAGCTGGCAGCTGACTAATACCTCGCCTACTACCTGAAGGCATCAAGTCTGCCAGAACGAGACCCTCGCTATGAATGAAGGAAAGAAGTGTAAACTTAAGGGCTCGTTTGCTTTGTTAAACACGATATTAATTGGAACTAACAGACATTGATGCCAAGGAAATTGTAGGGGATGTTATTAGAAGTAATTGTAATGTAAATGTAAAGAAAGCAAAGTGGACGAAAAGATAACTTGCCACCGGCAGGGACCGAACCTGCGACCTTCGAATAACGCGTCCGATGCTCTACCACTGAGCATCAGTGGCGGTCAACCCCCAGTCCACTTTGTAGGGTATATATGTGCATTTAAACGTGGGAGCGCTGACTGACGCTCCCACGTGTGACTGACGCCCTTTCTGTTCTGTCTTTAATTTTCTTCCTCGAAGGTTCGCGTCTACTGTATTTCAGTAAAATATTTGATACGTGGTGTCTGACTCCGGTGTGGAGGGAGTGTTAACACTACATGCCAAGGAAACGATAAATGTCCGATTGGCGATGGCTCGAAATCGTGTCACTACTACTTCAAGGATTCAAATACAAAGATGGCAACTGAAAACAGGACACAGCCCATGCTCTTAGCAAATGTGGCTGCAAGGACTGGCAAATAGACACGTGATTAGTAACCTGCAAAACCAAGGATGCGCACTAAGTCGGAGACAGTCACATGAGGAAGGCGATATATTAAGTGGTGGCCTGGGCGAGTTGGTAACTCAATATCGACATGAATGAAGCAAATAAAAGTGTCATAATTAACAGAGCAGCAGATGAGAGGCCTGAAAGACACACTTGCGTATTGAAAACGGTAAGTGCATCAAGAAAAAGGACAACGAAAACAAACACAAAGAGTGGTACTTACAACTGGCACTGTGAAATTAACACGTCATATGTGTCGTTTTCTTTGCTATGATGTGGTAGCATCCCATGCCTCAGAACAGAGGCCGCTGAAAAAATTTTTGCAATTTTTTAGTCTAGCTTATTTCGCTAAATATTGTAAATCTTAACATTTGCACGGAACCAGGATGACAAAGCTAAGATCTCTTGCTATCATGCAGGAAAAGTTTTTTGACCGAGCGCTCTAATGTCGCTCTCGAAGAAAGTGTTGGCGTTTTTGCAAAACCAATGGATTTCGTTGTTATCTTCTGACGACCGCCCTTTTTTTTTCAGTTAGGTTTAACCTCTTGACGCACACCGTTTTCAAGTCCCATTCCTTGTTGCTTCATTCCTATTCAATTGTGCTGGCTGCTATTTTGAAACCCACATTAATTTCATGTCACCATTAATTTCATAGTCAATTTTGCCTTCGATAGCATATTCGTGTGCTTGGTCAAAATCTATTCCTGTATGATATCAAGAGATTTTTGCTTCGTCGCCCTGCATTTGTGCGAATGTTAACATTTTTGACCTCTAGAGAAATAAGCAAGGCTACATGCATAAGAAAAATTTTTCAATATCGTGTGTTCTCAAGCATGCGTTTTACCATGTGATGAGCGAAGAAAACCACATATATGGCGTCTTCGTTTTGCAATAAATATCAGTAGGAAGTAGTTCTCTGCCAATTCGTTTTCGTTTGCCTTGTCTTGGTGCACTTATCAGTTTCAACATGTCGCTTTACCAACTAGCTCGGACCCGGATTCTCGTCCAACACACTTGCATACCTGCCAATGTGGGGACCTCTAAGGTGAAAAGGAGTGGGGGGGGGGGGGGGGGGGGCGAAGCCGGCCCCATAAATTGACATAATAGGTAGGGGGGGGCGCTGCGACGAACCTTCGCCCCCACAGAAGGGGAACCCTGCGTACGCGGATGCTGTTGCTTGGCTGCTTTTCGTTATTGCTTTTGAGGAATGCAGTAACCTTACATACAGCTAGTAATGATGTCCAGTAAAGTTCTGAGACGTCAGCGATCGTACTGGTACACGCAATTATACGGCGCGTACAATGAAGGGACATAGTTTGCCGTGTTCACCTGTCAGCGAGTAGCCCCTTCCGAATCTTAGTACGTACACCTGTCGGCAAAATAAGTCGGGACGCGCGACTGGCGACCACAATCCGATAAAACTGCATCGCCGCGCCGTCTGCCGAAACATCGCAGTGCGCGTTCGCGTCCTTTCACGCTCGCAGCGATGTCTTTGTACGCGCTTGCAGCGCAATAGCTGAATAAATGCAGCGTTTTGCGGTAGTTCGACGGGGGCACGGTTGGCGCGAAGCGCGCGGTGCTCACTTTCACGATTTATAAGATAACATATCTTGTCTCAGTGACAAACCGGTGCCACATATGCAGAATTAGTTCCCTTCTGTGCATGTTTTTTTTTTTTTTAATCGTACTGAAATGCAAAGGAATCGTACTGAAATGCGAACGAGGGCACCAAAAACGAACAGACGTCGAGCCGAAAACATGCTTCACTTTACTAGCATACGATTACCAGACAAGGTCCGGCTGCTACGCGTGATCTGTTGATAAATGCGAAGCGAGCGGTGTACTACTCACTGCCAACGTGCAACCGGCGAACTTCGCGCGTGATGGACTGAACAAAGAAAGCGACCCCTACCGCAAAACGCTGCATGTAATCACCTAGCCGGCTGCAAGCTCGTAAAAAGACATGGCTACGAGCGTGAAAGGACGCGCACGCGCACTGCGATGTCTCGTCAGACGTTAAACGGCGCGGCGATGCAGCTTTATCTGATTCTGGTCGCCGCTCGCCCGTCCCGACTTATTTTGCCGACGCGTGTACGTTCTTTCGCACGACAGCAAAGTACCATGCATGGCGAACACCATAGAACAACGTTCAAAAATATTTGAACCTCTCTCATTTGTCATCGTTATTTTCTTCACGTATACATAGAGAAGGCTATATTTCGGGAGACTTATCGCCGCGCCTGTACTACCATAGTTCGCCGAAATTCAGGAGACCCGCGGGCAAATCGGGAGAGTTGGCAGGCATGCACTTGTAGCGCTTCGTTGCTCGCAAGCACGAAAGCTTACCTTTTCAGCAATAGGACCAAATCCAAAAGCGCTCTCCGTGTGGCTCCCAGCGTACACTTCGTTGAATGCTTGATCGGAAGCACTCAGCTTGCGGCGAGCACTAGCTTCAACGGAAGCCGTTGACAGAGGAGACGCACTGCGCCACACCGAAGTCGTTGTTCCGTACTTGCCGATCCACCACGGATTCGGAGATTGCAGTGACACGCACTGTATCTTTTGCATGCGTGAACTACGTCACCGTGGAAGCCGTCGAAGTACACATCAAAAAGAAAGCAGGTGAATCGATGAACAATCCGCCACCGTTCGCATGCAGCAAACGCGCACACGACATGTCAAAAAGATTCAAAGGTCGCCTGTTGATGATGATCGTGAAGCGCAGTTGCCCCGAGTCCGAAACCGAAAGTCATCGCCTCCGAGATTAATATCACTTACCAGTGAATTAACTTTAGCAGCGCCGTTTTATAATAATCGTTCGAAACAAAAAACCAAGACATATTGTAATATTTTATGTTTAACAACATGTTTGTGCTAGTAGAGTTTTAAAGCGTGTTCTTTTTTTCTTTTTTTTTTCAGCTACTGCTGACGTGTGCAGGTGGCAAATTCGTAGCCTTCGAGATTCACATTTTTCTTTTTCCGAGTAGAGCGCCGTCGGGGCATTGTTTCGACGAGTTGGAGTTAAAATTTCGTTACCTGTGCATAATAAATATAACTAGGAGGCTAGGGAAGGGCGGGGGGCGGGGGGGGGGGGGGGGGGGGAGGGGAGTGGTGTTTGGTATTCGACTCACCCCCCGCCCCTTTCTACGTTTATTTGGACCCGCATGTGTGCAAGCACTGGCAAAAGTGTACTTACATACAGAGGGGGTCGGACCCCCTTCTCTCTCCCCCCCCCTTTCTGCATAAAGTCTGGCCACGCCCCTGCTGTGCTAATAGCCTGTTTTTAAATAACATTCCACCATTCAGCAATCACTGATAAGAGATCTTGGAGAATACGCTCTTTATACCGACGCAGTAGCAATGAAGCTTGCTTTTATTTCATGTGGTGAATTTCGTGCAAGCATACGAATGTGCTATCACTGTGTGCATTGTAAGGCAATGGTAAGGGCTGTCAATCACATTTAGCAGAGCGATGAATTGGGCTAGTTGGTGGTGGTTCATGGTTTCTTGTTGCGCTGCGAATGAGTTGTGAGTTTGCGCACCGCCTGTCCTGTAGTCCCTGTATCGTCCTCGTCTCGTCATTCGCAGCGCAACAAGAAATCATGAACCTGTCAATCACAATGCCACAAGTCAACTGCTGTTCCTCCTTCTTGTGGCACGGGTACATTGTACTAGTGTCGTCTGTGATCGCTCAAGCGTACAATGTACGACCCACGAGGGTTCCTCGACAAAAAAAGAAAATAAGAAATAAAGCGCTCGCAGAGTGATGCGTCCCATTGGAGAAGTTCACTTGTGGTGCTTAGCCGGTGTGCGCCTAAACTGTGCTGCGGCGTGCCATGCGTGTACAGCAGCTGCAGCAGAGTGAGCTCAGACAGTTCAATGTAAACATGCCTAGTTTCATGGTAATACGTACGCTGCATACTGTCACTTTGAGCTGATCCGTGATCATAAGTTTAAATATAACTCACTGATAAAATCAGCGACTTGTGAATTGATGTGAAATACTTCAATGCACAGGAATATGTGCACCACACTGTAAATAAAACAGATGTTCTAAAAGAAAAGCTCATTGTGATTTCAAATTAGAAAACGCGCATGATGACTTGTCGAAACCAGTGTGTAATCGTTTCATGATATAGGTTTAAGCGCAACACCATCTCTTTTACCGTCCTTTCAGTGAGAATGATGAATGGTTACGAGGGGCTGCAAAATACTTTTTTAGTACGAATCACACAAAGTCAACCCATGAAGCCGTGTAACGTGTGAGGAATCTTGTGAATAATGCAAACAAGAGAGTGGTACAATAAATGTGCTATATAGCGCGGTATATGTCGGCGAATAAAAAAGTGAAATGAAAACAAAGCCGAAACATCGATCTTTTCACCGAAAAGTTGCTATGCGGTTTGATTGTATCCGTTGGCATGTGATACGTATTGATGCTTCTAAAAAAAACAATAGGTGTAACATTCAAAGAAACACCCTTGGGTGGAATTTGTGAACATACACCCTAGGGTGTAATTTGTGACCATACACCTATAGTACACCCAAAAATGAAAAAAGGGTGCACAAAGGGTGGTTTACGTGAAATTCCACCCTTTTTGGATAATCTTGGCAAAAAAAAGGGGGTGTCCGATGGGTGTTTTATCGAAAATCCACCCTTAAGGGTGTGAAACGGTTTACAGTGCAGGCTTTCTGTCCCCTGTGCATTAGAATTCGCTTAAATTGCTTTTTGATTGATCATATTGCGCTCTTTTTACGCACACACACCCGCCTTAGTGGTCTCTTGGTTATGGTGCTCGACTGCTCCCCCGAAGGTCGCGGTATCTAAATTCAGTGTTGCCAGGTCAGGCGAAGCGGCGTAGCCAAAAGCGAAAGAAACTGTAGCCCAAATGTAGCCAAAGGCAAAAAAGAGCAAAAATATCTGTAGCCAAATATAGCCAGTCTTATTTTCAATTAGGTTTTATATATTACATTTTCATATTCAAATACGACAATCCTTTTTGCACAATCCGTCATTAGGATATCAACAAGCTTAGAACATTTCGTGTTCAAGCAGGTGAAAGTGTATTCACCCCGTCGTATTCAGCCGCACGCTTTGGCAATTATCGAAGGTTAACATAAAAAAAAAAGAACGCTACATTCTGCAAGCTGCGGCAAATAAGAAAGTTGCCTTTGGTAAGTGACCTTAGAATTCGAGATCGCATCTAGGCCCAACTATCCGCAACACTGCGGTTGTTATGCACAAGGAGGATACTTGGTTATGCATGGAGGAAAACATTGTGTACGTTTATTTGTTGTGTCTTCCTAGAAGAAATTTTATGACCAGGCACAAAACTCTTTGCCAACTGCCCCGTGAACATTCAGTTCCTGCGTCGAATTCAGTTTAGCGTCGCAGAATAAAAAAAAGAGCGTAGCTTGCACTGGAGACGCAATGCTAAAGAGACGGCGGAGCTGATGGGCAGCTTCGCGCTAGTACGTGGTGGCAAGCGTGAAGGAAGTGCGGAGCTGTCTTTGACTCTCTCTCTCTCTTTCTCTCTGTGGTGGGAATCGTTGCGCATTCCATCGGACGAACACAGGAAGGAAAAGACAGAGTAAACGAAAACAGCACAATTTGCGCTCTTTTCGTTTACTCTGTTTTTTCCTTCCTCTCCATCTGTCTCTTTCTCATTCTTCATATGTTTGCTTTATTATCTGCCTTCCTCCTCACCCTCCCGATATCTCGTCATTGCCCTCACTTCCTTTTCCTACCCCCTCGATATACGATAGTATACAAGGCTAGAGTGTACTAGAACAGGGGAATGCCCGGAACGAGCTTCAAAAAGTGAAGCCCTAAGAGGATCAATCCGCGTGCGGCGCTGCGATCGGTAGTCTGCAATGTGTCGTCGTTTTAAGAGTTTTAATTAAAAATTGCCTTCTTGTTTAGTGAACCAGCGGTGAGTAGTGGGATTTGCCCAATTCCTGTGACACATACCTTGTCATGACGATGAT
>JALIZH010027131.1:0-27587 GCA_030522465.1 Rhipicephalus appendiculatus
AGTTTGTCCTATGGCATCAAAACATGTCACACATCATCATACAGTCCTGTTTCCTGCAGGAAAGTCCAAAATAGACCTGTGGTGTTGATTGTAGATCCACTTACCACAATTTGTAAAGGCGTTCAGCCATGCCAGCAAAATGACAACATTGCATTCATATATGGCTGGACATACTTACTCACAAATATCTGAAAATGAACGCAGTTTTCTAGAAATATACTTGGGAATTTGTCGCCATTATCACACAACTGCAATAAACCAATACTTCTGTTATACATAATTACTACAGCTATGTTTACAATATTCCCATGCCAGCCACTGTCATCTGCAACCTAAAAAGTTCATCTTTAATTCCTCACTTCATGTCTTGCACATAATTACCACATTGAAAGTTAATACCACTACCATGGCTGCAAAGTCAACTTGAAATTAGGAAATCTCATGCCTAAAATTAAAAATTTCCTACAAGTAGTGGCTGGTGGCTTGGCATATTGGATCCTAGGGCTTGCTATGCCATGTGGTTGAATAGAATTTGACCACGAATCTATAGAGCCTGTAAAGCAGTCAGGAATTGAGTTCATAGTTAAAGTGTGAAAACAAAACAGCAACACACATACAAATAGAAATGAAGGGAATAGGACAACGCAGTACTAGCAACCGAAATTTAACACATGTATGGCGTTTTTAGTCACCTTTATACTCATTCTGTGAGTGCATGGTTCTTTATTTTTGTAATTTTTTTGCACTAAGTGTGTATAGCTTTCTGTGGTTTGCATTACACTTCAGTTCCTCGTTAGTGTAGAGTGAGGCACAGGGGAGTGTGTTCCCACAATACAGTGTCTTGTACACAAACAAGTGGGTAAGCAACTCTTGCAGCTTTGCCAGAAATGTCTTCCAGAAAATAATAGAAAAGAAGTCCATTAAGCTTTCCATATCCAGAAGTATGAATGTCTTGGTAAAGACTAAAACTTGACTATACTATTGCAGACCTTTAAACAGAACACGAAACAAATGCAATAGTGAGATGCTGCTAAGTAGTTTCTTGTGAACTTTTCACTTAAAGTACAGAGCGCAAAAAGTACACAGCTGTAGTGAAATGCGAAACAGCACCAGAAGTGTACTTTTGTCCTGTGTACCATCATTCAGTAGTTCTAGCTGTCAGTGAAGTTAGCATTGTAGTGTAAAGGGGTGCAAATTTTAGTACGATTAACCTTGGAGCATTTTAATAGAGGCTGTAACTGCTTGAGGGCCACGTACTTAGCTTTAGGTGCATGTTAAAGAGCCCCAGGCAGTCTAACTTTCCGAAGCCCTCCACTACGGCGTCTCTCATAATCGTATGGTGGTTTTGGGACGTTACGCACCAACAGTTATTGTCACTTACAACACATGGCACACTAGCTTCTTCATCAACCACAGCTGTTCTGTTTAGGACTGAAGATTGGGCGACTTGGTATTGATTCATGGCAAAATTAAACAGTGCACTTGTAATGACGACAATAGAAGACGTGGACAAAGTACCAGCTTGTTTACCTTGTCAGAAATTGTGTCAACAGTCAGAATACTGTGCGCTGATCATAAACACTATGACAACAAAAAGTAAAACAAAATAACCAGAGGGAAGGAACAAGGTGATTCAACAACGAGGTTCAACAGATTCCGCTGACTTATATCAATGTGATTAAATTAGCCTTGCACAAGTGACACATCTCCTAAATTCCATGAATATGCACATGTAGCCTTGGCAACTTCTAGTGCTGGTATGTGACTAATGAAGTGACCATACCATAAAATACATGTGCTTCAGCAAACACACTGTCTACACATCACATGTCTTACACATCATATGACCATCATAATGTGTCATTAACATGACTTATTCTTTCTAGCTAAATGTATACAAGCTCATGATGTCAATGTGCCTTGAAATGCAATTTAACTTTTTTGTGTAGGAGACGGACAAAGTGCCCAATCCAAATTGTCCTCAAAAAGTATTCTTACTTGCTCATAATCTGAGCATGAGAACAGAATAAATAGAAAACAAATCTGGCCTTAATGCACGTTTTACCACATGACAGCGTGATAACAGCTGTCTTTTTTTTTTTGTTGCTGCTTATGTGTATACACCCTGGAAGCACTGCTTCATTCATGCTTTATCGCAAGCAAGGAAATTGTATGTCGTACAAACATTCAGTTTTAAGGCGCACTCACTTGAATTGGCTGGCCACGCCAAGCGGTCAGCCAATTCGAAACACGTATCACACATCGTTGTTATGTGAGCTTGTTGGGACGCGTGTACGCGCGGGAGAAGAAGTCACGACCGCGCGGCGTGGATCCCAAACATCGACTGTTTATTTAGGTTCTCTGGAGGTTCCGGAGAGCAGCGGAGGGTGGCGCTGCCTGGCGGCTTGGCTTGGCTTGGCTGCCGCCACAGCACTCCCCCCTAGTGAGTTGCCGAACGGAGTTAAAGGTCCAGGCGAGTGGGTGCTCTTGATAGCCGCCCACTGTGCGTCAGCCGGGAGGGCACCTCGTGGACTTGGGCTGGCATTGAAGCTGGGGGTCCTGGCGATGATTCCCTTAGTGGAGGCAACACGGCGTCGTCACGGTCCATGTGTGCTGGCTTGATGCGGTCCAACGACACGACCTCCTCACGGCCGTTTCTCTTGATTGTGAATTGCTTGTTGCCACGGCGGAGGACTTGAAACGGCCCATCATAGGGTGGCTGAAGAGGTCGCCGAACCGCGTCGTGTCGTACAAACACATATGGGCACGATGTGAGCTGTGGGTCGACGTGCACCACACGCGACCCTGGGGGCCGTGGAGGTACCGCGCGCAGTTTGCTCATGACGTTGCGTAGGCGAAGTGCATAGTCGCTGCAAGCTATGGATGCCTCCTCTGAGCCGCGCGCAAAGAGCTCTCCCGGCAGCCTGAGTGTCGTGCCGTAGACCAGCTCAGCGGCGCTGCAGCCAATGTCCTCTTTCAAGGTGGACCTTATACCCAAAAGAACGAGTGGGAGGGCCTCCACCCAGTTGTGTTCCTCGGTTGCCGTGAGCGCAGCCTTCAGCTGGCGGTGAAAGCGCTCCACCATGCCGTTGCTCATGGGGTGGTACGCTGTCGTGCGTATGCGTGAGGTGCCCATGAGCTGACTGATGGCAGTGAAAAGGGCTGATTCGAATTGTCGGCCGCGGTCTGTTGTTATCGTGGAGGGCACACCGAAACGGGCTACCCAGTGGTACAGGAATGCACTCGCAACCGTCTCGGCAGTGATGTCCGCGATAGGGATGGCCTCCGCCCAGCGGGTGAACCTGTCGACACAGGTCAGCAGGTAGGCCTTTCCGTGGCAGGGTGGCAGTGGGCCGACGATGTCCAGGTGGACATGATCAAAGCGAGAATCTGGAGTGGGGAGTGTTCCCAGTGCTGTCGAGGTATGGCGTTGTATCTTAGAGCGCTGGCAAGCTACACATTCGCGTGCCCAGCGTCGGACGTCCCGATTTACGCCCGGCCAGACAAATCTTGCCGTCACCAGTCTTTGGGTGGCTCTAATCCCCGGATGAGACAGTCTGTGCAAGGACTCGAACACATGGCGACGGAGGCTCGCGGGCACGAACGGGCGAGTTCTACTGACGCTTGTGTCACAGCAAACCTTGTCCTCGGATCCGGGAACCTGGGATCCACTCAAGATTCAGGGCAGTGGTCGCGGTCAACAAGTGTTTCAGTTCGTCATCTTCACGTTGAGCGGCTGCCAAAGCGGGAAGATCAACCTGTAGTGTGGGCATGATGGCGTTCACAGGATTCCGTGAGAGGGCGTCCGCTACCTCGTTGTCGCCGCCTTTGACGTGGCGGATATCAGTCGTGAACTCTGATATATAGGACATTTGGCGCCGTTCACGTGCTGTGTGCGTTCCACCGTCGGAGCTTAGCGAGCGCAATGCATAAGTAAGCGGCTTGTGGTCGGTGAGGACGAAAAACTCTACACCTTCCAGGAAATGGCGGAAATGTCGTATGGCAGCGTACACGGCCAGCAGCTCTCTCCCGAAGGTGCTGTAGGGGCGCTCGGTAGGTGTTAGCTTCCTCGAAAAGAAGGAAATCGGGCGCCAGATTCCCCCAACGAGCTGCTGTAATACAGCCCCAACGGCTGTATCGGAGGCATCCACCATTACGCTCTGCGGGACACCGGACCTGGGGTATTCAAGCAGTGCGGCGTTTGCCAAAGCGTCCTTGACCTCGCAGAAGGCTTCTTTTGCTTCTTGAGACCAGGAGAGGGTGTCCGAGCCATTTCGTGAAGTGGCCAGCAGGTCGTGAAGAGGTTGAAGGATATGGGCGCAGCGGGGAATGAAACGGCGGTAGAAGTTTACCAAACCCAGAAATTCCCGAAGCTGGCGCTTGGCGGTCGGCTGCGGAAATCCTTGCACGGCTTCAACCTTGTTGGGTTGAGGAAGAACTCCTGAGGCGGAGATGACGTGTCCAAGAAACGAGAGTTGTCGCACACCAAGCTCGCATTTGGCCATGTTCACGACCACGCCATGTTCCACTAAGCGCTGGAAGACGATGCGCAGATGATTCACGTGCTCTTCCGGAGTGCTGCTGGCGACTAGCAAGTCGTCAAGATAGGCGTGGCAGAAGCTGAGGCCGCGTATAGCACCGTCCATGAACCGCTGGAATGTCTGACCCGCGTTTCGGAGTCCGAATGGCATTCGGAGGAATTCGAAAAGTCCGAAAGGCGTTGCGATGGCGGTCTTCGGGACGTCCTCCGGGGCAACGGGAATCTGATGGTATGCCCGCACCAGGTCGATCTTCGAGAAGATAGTGGCACCGTGAAGCCTCGTCGTGACATCGTGTATGTGCGGTACCGGGTATCTGTCTGGAGTCGTTACCTGGTTCAGCGCCCTATAGTCCCCGCATGGTCGCCAGTCTCCCGGCGTTGACTTTGGCACCATATGAAGTGGAGATGCCCAGGCGCTCGACGAGGGTCTGATGATCCCTAGCTCCATCATGTGTTCAAATTCCTGTCGTGCGACCTTCAACTTCTCTGGAGGCAAACGGCGAGGCCGCGCGTGCACGGGTGGGCCGCTGGTGGCGATGTAATGGCGTACCTCGTGCTTCACCGCGGCGCTGGCTGGCGGCTGCCTCGTCAACTCGGGAAAATCCTGCAGAATGCGAGTAAAACGTTCTGCACCGGACGGCCCGAGCAGAGTGGGGCTCAGCGGAGGGTGGTGCGAGGGATTGCCTTGCACAGTTGCCTGCGACACGGGATCGTGAAGGCGGCGGTTGCGCACGTCGACGAGAAGGCCGAAATGCCGAAGAAAGTCCGCACCCAAGATGGCGAACTTCACTGCTGCCACGATGAAAATCCACCGGAACGTTCTGTTCAAGCCTAAATCGAGTGGCAGCGAGCGATGTCCGTAGGTGGCGATGGTTGTGTTGTTGACCGCCTGAAGCGGGGACGCACTGGGGACACGGCGATCGGTGGACCCAACCGGCAGCACGCTCACCTCAGCGCCGGTGTCCACGAGGAATCGAAGGCCACTGTCGCGGTCGGTGAGGAAAAACACTGATGGACGACGTTCGGGGGCCTCTGCGACACTGGTCGTCCTCAGTGCCGGCCGCTCCCGTTTCCCGCATAGTCGCACGGAGGAATGCATTTGCGAGCAGCATTGCCATGCTTCCTGTGATACCAGCAGATTCTCTGTTCCACTGCTGGGCGCTGGCGCTCCTCGGGAGTGCTGCGGGCCTGCATCGCTGCGACGGTATCGGCGAGGCGGGATATCTGCTCCCGGATGTCATGCAGCGTGGTCGTGGGCGCGCCGCCGGCGATGTCTGGCTGTAGCGCCGCGACGGACGGCGGAGCGATCGCCAGCACCGAGTCCGCGAGCTCGGCGAGTTGAGACAGGCGTTTGTCGGCAGCCGAGGCGAGGACCATGCGCACGTTGACCGGAAGTCGCTGTAGGAACAGCTCGCGAAGCAGTCTGCTGTCGGCATCGGTGGTGGCTGCGCCGGCCGTGTGCAACAGCTGCCTCATGTGGCGCAACAATTGGCTGGGCGTCCGGTCCCCGAGCTCGGTGTCGTGCAGTAGCTGCTGCAGTCGCTGAGGCTCCGACGGCGTGAGGCGGCTGATGAGCAGCTGTCTGAGCGCTGTGTACGCGTTCTCTGCAGGTGGAGCGACCAGCAGATCGCGTATCTCGCTCGCTATTGCCGGTGGGAGGCTGGCGACCACGTGGTGGTACTTTGTTAGCTCAGCGGCAATGCGACGAGCGGTGAATTGGGACTCCACCTGCAGGAACCACAGCTGCGGGTCCGCTGTCCAAAACGGCGGGAGCCTGATGTCGACGGCGGAGATGGCCGGTGCGTCAGGGGGGAGTCTCCATGGCGTCGATCGCTTGAAAAAGGCGGTAAGCCTCGTCCGGGTCACCACTGTTGGGACGCGTGTACGCGCGGGAGAAGAAGTCACGACCGCGCGGCGTGGATCCCAAACATCGACTGTTTATTCAGGTTCTCTGGAGGTTCCGGAGAGCAGCGGAGGGTGGCGCTGCCTGGCGGCTTGGCTTGGCTTGGCTGCCGCCACAAGCTTAATGGCATTTCTTTTTTCGCTTTTCATTGCACTTTTGACGCGACGCAATGTGCAGAACAGCACCTACTGCTGCCCAAGCGACAAGGTCGCGCAAACAGAGGAAACATAAGTATTACGTACCATTTGTGTTCCTGAATGTGCCGCGAACGCGGCGCGCCCATCAACTGCTGCTCGCTTGAGTCACCGGGCCATTGCCACACCATTGCACACGCAGTGCACGTTGAACTGTCGTCAAACCACACATTTCACGTCCCGCGACGAGAACACAGTAAGGCTGCCGGCATGAAATGTGCACACATGATCGACGCATAGCAGGGTAGTTGAAAGGCGTCCTTCACAAAACCGACGTTATCCCATGACCGCTTCGCTTCGCTATCACTCACGCACGCCGCTGGGGCCAGCCTGCGGTAGTAACCGCTGTCATTACGGAACTTCTCGCGTTTCTCGAGACTCTCTTCTCGCGTTTCTTTCTTTTTGCTTTCTTTTTTCCCCCTCCGCGCGCGCATGCGTGCGATGGTTGTTCCGCTCTTATCGCCGCCGTTCGAAGGTCAAAGGCGCTTCGTCCCTGTCGGAGCAGCCGCTTGAGGAGAGTCACGTTTTTTAAAGACGATAGTCTTTCTTGGGATACCTAAACGGAAAAATTTTGGTCTGTCTGTCTGTTTGTCTGTTTGTCGGCACGTCACACGATTCAGCTAGCTGGCCAAACTTTAACCACCTGCCTTACGACCTCCAATCTTGACCAAGAAGCAAGTGTTCATACGGGTGAGCGTGGGCAATTAAAAATCAAATATTACGCATACCTGAGGCACAACATCAATACCTTAGTACTATTCACAGTGTTCCTTTAAAACAAAATCTATAGATACGTAATTATAAAGATCCTAGTGTTTATTACGCGGCGCTGCTGTGTACAAAACAAGTCTCCGCCCAGTGATTTAACTTCGACGCTGTGGCTGGCTGTGGTCTACACGGTAGCGCCATCTACAGCGCTACCGGGGAACATCAACACAAACCGATGTTCCCCGGTAGCGCTGTAGATGGCGTCCTCTTCTGTTTTATCAATGCCAGCCAGATGCGGCTGATTCATCGTAGAAGAGCGCTGTCTCAGGCAAGGCAAAGCATATATGGCCGCTTGATGAAATACGACCCACTCTACAAGACATGATCAGAGAACGCAGAGAAGAGACCGACGACCAAATTTCGGCGGAGAAACGCCGGCGTCCGTCTAAGCGCGCCCGGAAAACGTCCGAAAAACGAGCCCAGCGGCTAGCCCAGCTATTAAATTGTGGTAGTCATGCCGCTCATGCAGTGCAGTTGGCACAAGACTATCGTCTTTCGACGACATTTGCAGCGAAGCACGCAGATACGCGGCCAATTTTTCTTTCGTTTCTCTTTTTTCATTTTTTTTTCGCCGGGTTTTTTCAACACCGGATCTTATTCCGTGCGTTGAGGCACGCCGCCTGTGCCCAATTCGTCATCCAAAAGGGTATACTGACTGTGCATGCGGTGCCGATAGGCCACATCGAGGGTGTACACGCTCCTACTTTTAGTTTAACTTCTATTTGATGGTAAAACAACATAAGCGAAGTCATTCTGTGGTCGAAATGCATCTTGAACCTGAGCTCAGCGGTAGTGTGCATTCCGTACAACAATGTGCATCAGTCGACGAGACGAAGCAATCGTTGATTAGCACGTTCATGAATTTATTAAGCACTTTGAGAAACACTTCTTTCGCCCGCGCAGTTGCATACATGCACGCCAGCACTGAAGGCACTATAGCTTCGGATAAAGTAAAGGGAAGATATGCTCGAGAAAGCGAAATAGGAGTTTTCTGTCCTTGAACTCCATTTGACAAAATGACGTCAGATCGTGAATTTACCTCCTTTCTTCCCCCCTTTTGTCCCCATAATTTCTCAAGGAAGTAAAATTGAGGACGCAGAACTTTATCACACCGATCTTAATACTCCCTAAGGGAGTACGGTCCCAAATGAAGGTAGTATTAAGCCCTTAAAACGCCCAATTCGTCTAGTTTGCGTTTACAGTGTAGTGGAGGGTTCCGGAAATTTTGACCACCTGGGGTTCTTTAACGTGCACCTAAATCTAAGTACAAGGCCCTCAAACATTTTCGGCTTCATCGAAAATGCAGCCGCTGCGGCCGGGATTAGATCCCGCGATCTTCGGGTTATCAAATCGAGAAATTTCAACTCTTTTTCAGCAGGCAATTAACACGTAAAACTCAGGCCCTTACGACATTCCCTGAATAGTTTTAGAACATCGATTACTCTTCGTTGTACGTCATAACTTCTCACAATAACTAAAAAGACATCTACATACCGCACAACTTTTACAACCAGGTCTGCTAATTTCTGTTCTATTTTTCTGTCCGCATACGCAAAAAAAATGTTACCCAGAACTGGCGCTACACTGCAACCAGTGCATACACGCGATTTCTGTATGAAAATATTTCCTTTCCAGCCAACATACGTGGAATTCAAATAAAAGTACACAACTTCCACAAAGCTGTCAACGGAAACAAGGCAATTGTGAATGAAGACTGTTCATCATTGCATCACTAATACAACTTTTTATGCACTGCACTAGCATGTTACGAGGTAAGGAATAGTAAATATCCTGAACATCAATACTAAAACAATTAGCAAGCTCCGGATTACAACCTTTCAAAAATTTCAGCAAGGCGCCAGAATTCGGAACGAAAAAAAATTAGGCAAATCCCAAGTACCATGGGAATCGGTGTTATGCGAAGCATCCGGAGGTAAGGTGACTGGGTTGTAATTTTTTTACTGAGCGAAACGTTATGAAATGACGCTAAAGATATGTACAAATGTTGCCCGCACAGACATGTTGAATAGTCGCATATGTTTCATATAACCAGTTGTTTACAGTTCTGTAACGATGCCAACAGAAACATGGGTATTGCCGACACAAGAAGCCGTAAGCTGATATGTAGAGCTTGTGCTTGTAAGGATGGTAGCCCTGGATAGTGCTACGTAAACGAACTACAGTGGATGGCGCTCAAGTATTCAACTGACGTTAACCCGACATGACTACTCGTCATAGGAGTACGTATGTAATGTTTACAAAATCAGATAGTCAGCACTGCAACCATATTATACGGTTCACCAACATTACGCCTGCATTGGGTATTCTTCCAAAGCAGTTTCAAGACCTGACGTGGCTCTGTGGTAGCATGCTTGATTGCCACGCAGAATGCTTGGGTTCGATTTCTGCTGGGACTCTGATTTCTATTCTTTGTATTCCTGATGTCAATGCCGGCGATGCCCATTTTAGGGGCGAATTAAGCTCCTAAGGGTGTGGGTCTGTCCCTCCTCTGTAGTTGTCGTAGTAGTACGTAGGTAGATAGTCACCTATAGTGGAATGTACCCACTCCACGTGATAAAGATGACGATGACGCAGTATAGTGGAATGTACCCACTACACGTGTGGCGCTTATCATTGGAGGAAGACGATCGTTCGACTTAGCGCGGCGACGTACGCTTTCACTTTCACTCGGAGTCGCCGGATGGATCCTGCGGAGCAACGAGCGCGCAAGGCGGCGGCAGCGCGCGCTCGCAGACAGAATCCCGAGGTGCTAGCCCGCGAGGCCGAAGCGCGTCGACTGTCTGCAAGACGCCGCCGCCAAGATCCTGCGGTACCAGAATGAGAGGCCGAAGCTCGTCGTGAACTTATCCAACATATGGCTTCTAGATATGCACTCAGATGTATATCGTTTGACCATATGAAACCTACCACGATCCGAGGAACATGCATAGACCTAGTATTTGCAAATTGTCCACTGCAACGCATACAGGAACCGCTCTCCCTTCATTTCACGGACCATAATGAAGAGACACCGCAAGCCATCCATCGTCTAAGAACAAATAAAAGTTGATTTGTATATATACACACAGTGTTTCTCACGTCTTTGCATGATGATCGACTGGGCGAATTACGCGGAAGATTCGCGGTTTACCGATGATTCCCTCCGGAGCTTCGCCCACTCATCATCATTCACCCCAGTGGATATGCTGTGATTTTTTCTTAACGCTGTCGCCTTTGAAGTACCAGTGTCAACGCCACCGATGTCAGTTTCTCTTAACGCTTTCGCATTTAATTTACCAATGCCTGTTCTCGCCGTTCCTGGGTAGATATAAATTGTCGAATTCCTGTGGCGCATAGCCGCATTCCGCGGCCCGTGGTATACGGGTATGAGCCGCACGTGTCTGGAGAAATGAGTTTGACGACTTACGCGACAGGATTTTCACGTTATCATGTCATGACGAGCCAGACATATTTGTCAATACCTGTTACCCTCCTATACAAACTTTGGTATTCCCCAAGTTAAGGAAGCTATCACGAGAGCACCCAGACGTAGGCGGCTAGATAGATAGATAGATAGATAGATAGATAGATAGATAGATAGATAGATAGATAGATAGATAGATAGATAGATAGATAGATAGATAGATAGATAGATAGATAGATAGATAGATAGATAGATAGATAGATAGATAGATAGATAGATAGATAGATAGAAACTCAAAAGTACTTACAGTACGCAAAGAAATGCTTCGCATTTAAAAAAAAATGGGTCATAGTGTGTAAGAGCCGACAGATGAAGCTCAAGCCACTTCGAAACTACGTGCTGTCAAGTGTTTGCTTCGGCATCTATAGCTCTGAAAGCAACGTCAGGTTTATGGGTTCTCGCCTTAACGAAAACCTCCAGGATGGCAAGCTTGGCCTTTCTGACTTTTGCTACTAAGATTTCCAGGTGTAGGTCCCCCATAAGGGCTATGGCTCGGTCTTTCTCCTTAGCCTCATAAATATAGACTTGTTTAAAGTTTTTCTCCACGGCATTCATAGCCTTTTCGGAAAACATCCCCTGACGCAAAATCACAAAATACCCATCTTTGTCAGCTACTACAGCCATTCAAACCTCTAGAAACAAAACACCCCACGACAGAAGCAACAGGATCCTGAATACGTGATACTCGCCCCGTGTTCGCGCACACGTCTAGGCTCTCCGATCCACAATGAACTTTTTTCGTCGTCTGTAACTGTCCTTGCAACAGTTCTTGCCAGCGCTATTTTTTCCGCCGGATCCAGCGACGGTGCGAAGCCATGCTTAGGACCGAGACGCAATACCTTTTTTCGCGGGTTCAGGCAAGTCACACTGTCCAAGTAGTAGTAACTTCCCTTCAGTGGAGACGTCGTTCGTCCTTTTTGGTATGCCCTGGCGCAACGAGTTGCAAAGGAACTGGGTCAGCTGGCTTGAGGTGAGACACCACTCCCGATAGGCTTTCCTGCTCCTTGGGTTCCTCTGGTCACCACATAACACCCGTAAACAGTAGTGTTTTTAACGCACTTGGCACCACCATTCTGAACGTAGCATGAAGCACATCCTCCTTGAATGGCCCACACAAGGAAACATGAAGCCGCACAACACTTGGACGTACGTTGGACAAAAGCCATACCGAATTGTCCTTTGACCACTCTCGCCTTGCACACGCAGATGGTAATGATAGAAACAAGAAGTGAAGGATTATTTAGGAATAAAATATGACACATAAAAGAGCCCACGGTAGATCAAATAAGTTGCATCAGAACGGCGTTACATTTTCGGCGGCTGGACGACCACCGGCCCAAGGGACAGACTACCGACGCAAAGCCAGGAAGAAAATGTCCTGTTTATTCATTGTGCCACGTGTTTTTGAGCACTACACAACCAAGCGGAGGGTGGCAGGAAATAAAAAGAAAACAAGATAACACAGCAAGCGGGGCAATCTTATCTGATGGCCACAACGTAGAAGGCGGCAAGCACCGTGAACGTTACAACGGTTAACTGGGGAAGTTGGTCTCCTTCCATCTTGAACGAAGAAATCAGCGCGAGAGAGAACGAGGACTAGAAGAGGAACGACCGACACCAGCGCTGACTGGCAACTAAAATTTTATTTTGAAACGAAGCTCAGAATAAATAGCATCTGGAAATACATGAAAACAAACAACCATCGCGCATACACAAGGTGACAAAGCTGGCAAAAAAAATGCATGCATCTCCACGAAGTGAATCACGAAGAAGTGGGGACCGTTCTTACCGTAAATTACCTGTGACATTGCCCACTCGCGCATGTAAATGAGTGACAACACGTGCGTATAGTATATGCAATGTGTTTTTGCCGTTGAGCCGCCGCTTCCCGTGCCATCAGAGCCGGAGTAGCAGCTTGCTGTCGGCGTTGCCGTTTTGCCTCAGCATCCCGAGCTCTCGCACCGGGGTAGCTTGCTGTCTGCGTAGACGTTGAGCCGCCGGATGCCGCGCTCTCGCCTCCGGAGTAGTAGCTTGTTGTCAGCGTTGCCGCTTTGCCGTAGCTTAGCGAGCTCTCGACGCCGTGGTAGCTTGTTGTCTGCATCTGGGTTGCCTGTCGCGGGCGAGAGCGCGTTCACGTGTGTTTTCATCCATGGCAGAAAGAGAACGTGTGGTCTGGAACACGCTTATTCTTCATCGTCATCAGCGTCATTGTCATTGTCATGGCGTATAGTGGGTAACTTGCATCATCATCAGCGTCATCGTCACCGTGAGCACGGACAATGGACAAGCCTAGACCCAAACGTGCTTCGCCCCTAAAAAACAATATGGCTGATGAGACATCAACATGACGCAAACAGTCCATGAGGTACGACACTTCAGCATGTCATAATGCCAACGAAGGCTGATTGATACACTTGTGACTTTCCAGTCACATCTAAAACGCCTGCATTGTTTCCCGTGTGCGCTGATCTCTTTGGCAGTGCAAGATTTCCGTTCTATCAAAACTTGAATGACATGCACTCTTTCGACAATGAAGGCCAAATGAGAACATGTGCCATTTATAATACATTTCGCATGCTGTTGGATTCTAATATTTACGCACCGACTAGTTTGTCGAATGCAAAGCTTATCGCGAGAACATGGCATTTTATAAACTACATTAGTTCAACAATCCACAACAACCATTTTTGTGTTTAACCGCGCACCGTTGCCTTTGTCTCTTTAATCTCCATTTAGCTTCCTATGAACGGCTGGACATACCTGCCGCAACTTGTGACCAACACTGAATACGACATCAACTCTGAAATCTTACATTCTGGCGTAACGCCACACGATGCCGTTGTAGCGCCCTCCTTTGAGCGGCGCAGCAAACTGGAGAGCGCGTCCATGGCCTCCGACATGGCGGGCGCGCGGCGGGTTTTTCTCCGGCCGCCCCAATCGCACGGAGAGAGCGTATTTCCCGAGGTGGGCGTGGCCCGCTCTTTTCTCCGCACCGCGGCGCACTTACTTGGGATCGGACAGAGCCGTATATGCAGAGATCTGGCGAATGGGCGGGGCAGTGACGTCGCGGCGCGGCGATGACGCTGGCCACGTCACTGCCACGCCTCCGCTTCGGCGCCGTCCGCCATATTTACGCTTTCTGCGCGACGGCTGCTGCAGCCTAGCGTGATTACGCGCTGTTCGCGCGTAAACTGTAGCGCCACTAAACAAACTGTAAAGTCGAGATAGTGCAGGAACGCTGCAGTTCAACTTTGATGAAGAGTATCAACAGGATTCGATGTTCGATAACATTCAAATAATAGAAATACTTACTCATAAAGCTGTGTACGCGGACTACCAGCCGACTACGTTCTGAGTGGAACGTGCGACGCTTTTTAACGGGATTAAAGAGCTCGTTTCGCAGAAATTTCGGTGTCTGCGTCGGTGTCACCGTCGGCTTCTTTAGTTGTGAGCGAAAAAGCAGCGTTGACAGTGAGGTAGATACAATTCGAGCTAGATGCAATTTAAGACAAGAGCCCGAGGGCGTTGCACTTTAACCTTCCTTGCGGCACAGTGTAGGTCTCCGCCGAGAAGCGAAAGCAAGCTATAGCGTTTGCAAGGCGATAGTGTGTGTGCGCGCGCGTATGTGTATTTGTGTGTGTGTGTGTGTGTGCACGCTTGCGCGTGCGCGTGTGACTGAGTGTGCACGCGAACACGTCTGTGTGCGCATGCATGTGTGCGCGCGCATGTGCACGTGTGTCTGTATGTGTGTGCGCGCTCGCACGCACAGACGCACACACACACGCCACGCGAGCACGCGCACACGCCGGGCGAGCACACACACACACACGCACGTGTGCGCTCGCGCGGCCTGTGTGCGTCTGTGTGCTCGCGCGGCGTGTGAGTGAGTGTGCACGCGCACGCGTCTGTGTGTGCGCATGAATGTGTGCACGCGCGTTTATGTGTCTGTGTGTGTGCGCTCGCACGCAATGACGTGCACACGCACCCACACCCACGCACACGAGCACACACGCCGCGCGAGCACACGCACGCACGCACACACGCCGCGCGAGCACACAGACGCACACACGCACGCACACACACGTCGCGCGAGCACACAGACGCACGCGCACATGCACACACACGCCGCACGAGCACACACGCGCACACGCCGGGCGAGCACACAGATGCACACACACACGCACGCACACACGCCGCGCGAGCACACAGACGCGCACACGCCGCGCGAGCACACACACGCCGCGCGAGCACACACACACGCACGCACACACGCCGCGCGAGCACACAAACGCGCACTCGTCACGCACACACGCACACGTCCCAGGATAAATCTGCAAGCCTCACGCGCGCTCCTCCGAGGGGATGGTGGCTGGCCTCCGCCGCTCCGCGCGGCTTCCCCGCGGCCGCCAGGGAGATTGGTTGAGCATCACGAAAAGTGGGCGGCGCTGAGGCGGCGTGCGGAGAGCGGCGAGATGAAAGAATCGCCACTCTCCCGAAGGGTATATATGGCTCTGGGATCGGAAAAGCTGCCGTGCTGTTGGCGCAGCTTGCATGTGGCGAGGGGAAAAAATGGTTTTGCGCTTTTATTAACCTCGCGCTGATTTGGAAATGTCTGGTCAAGGTGTACGAGAGGCCAAGTCAATGCCGGGTTCTATCAATTCTCAAATGGGCTTTTTTTTTTTTTAGATTTGCGCCGCCTTTATTAGAGCACTTAGAAAAGGGATTCCTCTGCAAGAGATCCGCATGAGCTAGAAACTTACTATACTTCGAAATTTGCGGGCTGTATAGTATGGGGGGTGCTAGCGAAGGAAAAAAAAAGAAGAAGAACGATGATGAGGCTGAGCGTGATGACGCCCGGGGCTTGCGCTCGCCCTGCCGCTAAAGACCGATCAGTCATTGCCGGGCCTTCGTAAATTAAATGCGTTTTTCTTGTCGCCGACGTGTTCTCTGAGGGCGTCGGCCGACCACTGGCCCCGAGCCCACAACAGATATGTTGATAATGTTGTAAGCTAGATTTAAGGTCTGCGACGGAAGCAGTCCGTTTGGAAGCTCAGTATCGCAAAAAGCAGCTATCGGTGCTTGCTTCATTCGTGCATTTTTTCCTTCGGCGTAACAACATATAGCGAAATGAAAACACACGTACAGCAGCACTCAAATTTTCCATTAGGAACACTTTGTTTATATTATTGCGATAGCAATTATATGGACACTCTCTGCTGGTTTTCGCCGTCGGCGTCATTTGCCGTATATGTATATGTATCTATATATTTATAAAAACCTCAAAGAAAAATAATTCAGAAAAATGTTTCCGACGCGCGGCATCGAACCTCGGACCTCTCGCTCTCCAGCGCGCGGCGCTAACCATTCAGCCACGATGGCGAACGTCCTTCATCGTTCAAACGGCGAGCTATTTATATACAGCGAGTTTTCAGCGCGTTTTCAGCATTGCCAGCGAGATGGCGCAAAGGCCGCGCTCGTTGGGGCTTAGCTGCCCCGATCGTCGCGACGCGCGCTCTCCGGCGCGCACTTCACCCGAAGGGGGGGGGGGTAGATTCCCGCGCGCGCGTGCGCTTATCTCGCGGTGGCGGAGATTGGGGCTTAGGCGGAACGATAGCGTTGTAGTTACCGGGCGCGCGAAGTTCACATCGCTCGCTGCACCCCCCCCCCCCCCCCCCCCACGTTTTCGAAAAGAGCGCGCCTTTCAAACACAGCGAAGTAACAACTATGACACTTGTTAGTTCGCGCTCGTCTGTACCTGTGAATATGTTTCGTGGGTCGTTTTTGTTTGAGCAGCGCGTTAAGTGTCGAGCTGTGAATGTTTTTAGTTCGCTCTCGTCCTGTGCGTGTTGTTTTCGTGCGTCATGTGTGCGTGAGCAGCGCGCTGCACGTTTCGACCTGCTTGCCATTCGTTGATTTACATTCCAATTTGTTGCTATCGCATTCATTGCTTCGCCATGTGGCGAAACTGTGACTTTTTTCCTTTATTAACAACTTGCAGGCACTTCCTTCTATACGGAACGCTTTACAGGCGCCGCAGCATGAGCGCCTTAGAAAGAAATGAGGTCGAGCGCACGCTAGAGGGGAACGCTAACTTAGCCGACCACACTCGGCATCAGCAATCGTCATGCTCTCTCCTCGCGATGTCGCCAGCGCCATCAAGTCTGGCGCGAAAGCCGCGCTCGCATAGCGCACAATGCTCCGCACTCGCCCACGAGGCTTCCCCAGTTTCCCTTTCCAACTACCTCCCGTCGCGCCGCAGGAGACAGGGAGGAGGTTGCAGGCGGTCGCCACACGTCTAGACCGTGGTCTAGACTGAATGTCGCCGGTTCTGCGACGACCACGGACTGGTTAAAGGCGCGTTTTGTTCGTGTATGATCGATTGATTGATTTGGATGCAGTCGAGTGCACAGTAAATGAACACGATACTGATTTTGCCATTGTGCTACCAAAACGTAAGCAAAATCCGGATGACGAAAAAGGAGACGATGACAACTCAGGCACTTTCACTGTGAACGACGTGTGGAGTAAATGTAGGTCGGCTAATCGAAGCCTTCAACAATATTCCGGCAAAATTACTTATCATCTTACTTCAGTGACATCACCAGGGCACTCAGTTATCTAGAGCGTAACCGTGCTTCGGTTGACCAAGTCACAAATATCCGTACGCGATCAAATAGTAAAACGATGAGTCACGATAGGAGGGCAATATGATTCAACGACGAAAATTAGCCCAGTTTTCACCCATACACGTCTCCAGAAAGGAAGAATGCTAGAACGCCCCTGCATATTTCTCAAATCAAGGTATTTCACGCCGAGATAAAACGGACCGTAATGAAAAAAATAGTAACACTACCACAGACGAATTGATACCTCCTTACAATAATTTATATCAGGAAAATTCAGCAGTTGCCGTGCTTTTCTCCGTAAATTGGACCAAAATAAATGCAGTAACAGAAAAAAAAAATACTTGTCTTCAGTGCATCCACAAGATCCTGGCGGCAATGCTTGCTCGTACGCAGAAAAAAAAAAAAAAGAACATGCGCACGCTGTAATCCCGCGCGCTCTGCTTTCTGCCGCGGTCTCCGCTGCCGCTGGAATCCTACAGTTACTGTATATGCTACCTTTAGGTAGCAGAGTTGTGCCACTGATAGAACTCGCCGCTCGCGCCCCCATTCGCCAAGCGCGCTCACGTGCGCAAAAAGCATCCTTTTGAGGGAAAGCCAACTTCACGGCCACGCGGGTGCTGGCGACCGCCGCGCCACCACCGCTGCTCGGCTCTACTGCCGGTGCCACCGCTATCGCCATCGCTGCCCAAGCACACCGGCGAGGGGATACGACTGAGTGCGGAATGTTTATCGTTGGTGTTGTGGTTATGTCTTGCGTTGTCCGTTTTTAGTGAACGTCAGTGTTAGTAGTGCCTGTGCGGCGTAGCGCCGTGACTCAATGCTGCCCACTGGTCAACGGCTGGCTAGCCGTTGACATAAATCGAACGGGACGGAACGATAAAATTGGGCGCGAGTGAATGCGTGAATATGCACTTTACAGGTCTGTCAAAACAGTATAATTCAGTCCGGGCACTGTGCGGCATTGCATTCGAAACCTCGCCGAGTGTTTACTTTATGCCACAGCTACGTAGATATGCGGAAAATTCTCGTTTGCTTGCGTTATTTGTAAAACACGGAGTTATAGTTCTAGCAATTGTTTTTCCGAGCCACCTAAGCGCTGCGTCAAAAACTACGTGCAACGAGCGATTTGCTGAACTTAATTTGTCGAGAATCTCGACAAATTAAGTCGAAGTTTTCCTGTTCGCTATTTAAAACAAAAATATTACTTCCGATGGTGACTGTCATCGAACAAGCTATAGGCACCGGGCGCGGGGACTGGTGGCGCCTCTTTCGGTGGCGACGGGGAACTAATGGAATGGGAGTGCCGAAACGGGCGCAGGCGCTTGCTGCGGGGGCGCGGGGCTGGACGTTCGTTTCTCTTCATTGTGCTCTCGTCGCTTGTGTCGTGCGCTGCCGAAATCTACGTGTGCGCGAAGACTGAAGATTACAATATCTTAAGGGTCGGCGAAAGATCGAAAATAAATGGAAAACATAACAGGAACGGGGGCGTGCAAAACTACAACTGAGGAACAAGTGCAATCGGCGAAGCATCCAGTAAAGACGAGAAGGGAATGGGAGACGTACGCTCTATTTTTTTAATGTTAGGGGACAATGTTAACGTATAGACAGAATAACAAAGTATTCGGAAAAATTCGGCAGATGTGGGAACCGATTTTATGCGAATCAGCGAGTCTATGCTGCATTTGTTTTTTTAGCTTTAAGTCACGCGTAACGAGGCGTATCGACGTGTTTTTGTAGATGGAGTTGTGTTCACATAGTGTGCTTAATAAGCATGCCGACTACACTGACGTTTAAAGGCTAACTTGTGGTCTGACGTAATGTTAGCGCTCATGTTGGAGAACAGACGTCAGTGTTATTGAAACGAAGCGCACGCTACGTTGCGATTCACAATTCGTGCCGATGCTGTGAATATCGTATACGCGTAGCGTTGATCAGAGCATAGGCGTGCGCACGAGTGGGGGCAGAGGGGGGCGGCCGCCCCCCTAGTCACCTGAGAGAGGGGGGGCGCAAATTCTGCCCCATACATTGACTTAATAGGAAGGGGGGGGGGGGCGCTGCGATGAATTTTCGCCCCTCCCTGCCCCCCCCCCCCCCCTGAAGGGGAACCCTGCGCACGCCTATGGATCAGAGTATTGTTCCGGGTCGAGCAACGCTTGAATATAGCTTGCAGATTCATAGGAGCACATATGTAATATTTATCTGACGGTTATAAAAGCGGAGCCAACATTGAAATCAAAGGGGTACATAGTAGCACAATCTTAGAAAATAAAGACACGAGAAAACAAGTACGAGGGAGCGCCCGACCTATCTGCTCCCTCCTACTTCTTTTCTCGTGTCTATTTTCTAAGTTTGCGCTACTATGTACCCCTTTGATGTTAACCAACTCGCCCAACAAGAAGTCTTAATAAAACCAAGATTGGCGTTAAGCCGACGTAACGTCTGTTTCATATGAGTACATGAGTAATGTTCATTACCTTGTCATGAAATTAGATAGCCAGCACTGCAACCACAATTGACGTTGGTTGCACCGACATTTTTCTTGCGCATAGGATCTTTTCAAAAGTAATTTCAAGTCATGGCTTGGCTCTGTGTTAGAATATTTGATATCCGCTCAGAGTACCTGGTTTCGACTCCTGCTGGGATCCGGATTTCTATTCTTTGCATACGTCGGGTTCACGTGGCTGATGCCGGATTTTTTGGACATGCACCCGCTTAAATTATCAATGTCTGTTCTCGCCGTTCCTGGGTCGATCCACTGTGAATAACCTGTGCCTCATACCAGCATCCCGCGGCCCGTGGTATACGCCCGGTATGTGCCGCACGTGACTGGAAAGATTTTCGCGCTACTCATACCACCATATCACAACCAGACAGCCATGTTCGTCTTATTTTCGTACCCACCTATGCCAATTTTGGTTAATGTCAACTTAAGGAGGCGACCACGAGAGCGTCAAGACGTAGGCGGCTAGATAGAGAAATAGAGGCATTTATAGATAGAGATAAGAAATGCTTTGCGTTTAAAATAGAAATAGGAATGGGGATACCTAGATCTAGCTCCACATCGTAGCTTATCGCACTGAACTTCGTCTGCGGGGTGCACTTGCAAAGCAATTTGCAGTCGTTGTCGCTTTTATATTCCTTGATGTCAAGCACGTGGCCAGCTTCGTGGAAGCGGTGACCCTTCTCTAGAGCAAACGCATGAAAACGCGTACGCCGGCTGGTCAAGCCTTGAAAGCCGCAACGCAATGTAACTGGCATCGCCATTAGTGCACGTGCGCTGTCAGTACTCGCCTTCCCGCCAGGAGCCCAACAGTGAGGAGCAGCGAGTTTGGCAGTTAAAACACAAAGATGTTTATTTTACAACACTTTCGCCAATCGGGCCGGTCTCATTTGCAGTCCCGAAAGGGAGGAGACATCGTGCCTCTGGTCCGCCTCCAAACGAAAGCAAACGCATAAAAGCACAGCACCACGCAAAGAAGCCTAGTCGACTGACGTTCCGACGGTGCTCCTGGGTGTGAATATATGAAAAGAACATGTGTCATCCCTTCTTGATGACTTGGCGACCATTGAATGATGCCACGACCGCAAACGACTGCGGGGGAGTCTCCCCTGGAGCCCGACGAGTGGCCCCGTTATCTGAACACATGTCCGACAGTCGAACGCTTCGTGCTTTGTTCAAGAAACACTGTCTGTTGCTGCCGCTTCTCTTTGCCTTGGGCGACAAACGAAACAGCTTACAGCTTGCGATTGTCTAAAAAGAAACGCCGCCGCTACTACTTGAATACGTTGCTGAAAGTAGCAGAGCCTTCTCCGCGTCGTCTGCTTCACATGCCAGTGCTTTCGCTGCCGCCGCTAGGGGCGCTTTTCGAGAGGGGCGCCGCTGGCGCCGTACGACGGCCGCCCGGTGCCTATAGCGCCATTTTCATCGGAAGTCATTATTTGTTCGAGTTCTTTTTTTTCTTCAAAGCCAAAGTCATGCCGCCAGCGACGGGTTATGAACAGTTAGCAAACTAGCTTTGAGAGGCGGCCACGTTTTGTCGCCGTGGCGAGAGGTGGCGCTGGCGTAGCGTTGAGATCGGGTGCGATGCAGTACGAAGGGCGACGCTTGCCTCAGCCGCGTGTTTTTGCTGCGTTGCTGGTGCTCGCGCGATAAT
The DNA here is from genome assembly GCA_030522465.1 of Rhipicephalus appendiculatus. Lineage (NCBI taxonomy): Eukaryota > Metazoa > Arthropoda > Arachnida > Ixodida > Ixodidae > Rhipicephalus > Rhipicephalus appendiculatus. Next base: position 21,670 of record JALIZH010027131.1, read on the forward strand.
CACGCATGTAGTCTGAGGTCTCACGCGTTCCACAAACGTGCGAGCAGGGATCGTGTACACGTATTTCTACAGATACCGCGAAATGTCAGCGCGGATTCTCGACATGCCTAGGTGCAGCGTGCCGAGCTGTTGTTCAGGTTTGCTTCGGCAGTGCCAAGTCCCGTCCCGCGACACTTCTTCATGGGCGCTTTTCTGTATGTATAGAGGCAATGAAACCAAGTTTTCGGTTAAGCTGCAAAGGAACCGGGTCTGGACACTTCCTAGGCGCTGTTGGACTGTGATGAGACAAGTGTCGGTTCTCCCGTTCACAATGACACCAGTGATGCAAATAATATTTGGAGTTATTACATGCCAAAACCACGATCGATATGATTATGTATTGCCTCCGGAAATTTAGGCCGTCGGGTGTTTACCGTGCAGTGACATCGCACAGACGGTCCTCTAGCACATCCATCGATCAAACCCGTGACATTCGGGTCAGCAGCCGGGCACCTAGGACACTGCCATAAGTCGCGAATATGAAACAGCCGTTCGTAGAACGAATATAAATTGATGTTACCGTCCTCGTATTCATAACCTCATTATTTATTTATTTATTTATTTATTTATTTATTTATTTATTTATTTATTTATTTATTTATTTATTTATTATACTCAAAGGTATCAAAACGGGACATTACAGGAGAAGTAATCCCAGGAAGGTCTGTTAGGACGGTGTCAGAGAGAAAGGTATTCATTTTTTTTCTTTTTTGTTTCTGTATGCTACTGGTTCTTTATACGGCCCGTGCAGGAGAGGTTACATGAATACATGGAAGTATCTACATTGCCGAAAATTCATGGTGAAAATTCAGTACACTGAATGAGGTCGATGAGCGTCAGTCGTATTGCAACACATAGTGTCGTTAGATAAATTGTTCCAGTGGGAGATATCGGACGGAAAAAGGGAGTGTTTGCGGGTGTTGACACGACATAATCGCTGGTGGAGTGCTTTAGAATGGCACGCCAACAATCAACGCGCTGTGTGCGGAAAAGAACTGTATTTACGGGACAGTGCGATTTAATCTGAATAATTTTATCCAGTTAACTAAAATCACCGGCCCAGCATTTCGTACGGAGAGCTAAGCAGAACGAACGGCCCCGATGTTCATTGCTGGGCTAATCGCCACGGTTCGATAAAGTCTTTCTCAATTACTAGTTACGTCTGTACAGAAATAATAACTGGTGCTTTCCGCCCGTGTGTTTCCTTTTTAACTCTGTACCGTGGCTTAGCAGAGGAGCTTGCCCAATTTCTGTGCAACATGCGCGCTAGAGGTTTTTGCGCGCATGGAATGGACGAATTTAAGTTGCGCCTATACTCATATACAGATAAAAGAACGTCGATGCGTATTGTAAAGGGCACATATATATTCTAGGTACACATCATTTGTAGGCGTATGGCGGAGCACACTGGAATGATAATTGTTCTTTTGGTCAGTGACTGAGAGCAAGTTTTAAAAAATTAGAGCACTTTCACGGCAGGAGTTGAGCGAGGGAAGCATCTGGAGGGCATAAGTGGATGCTTTGGATCCACATAAATTGTTCAGAAAGCGTGAATGCTCATTGTATAGCTAATAAAGTCTGCGCTCGCAAAGCGAAGTAGCTTGCCTTCCTACATGAGCTCTCACCTTTCATGCCTCTAATAAGCAAACAGGAATGAAAGTTATCCGATATTTGCGGCAATTTCATCCTCACTTCGGTGCAGTTGATATTTTGAAATATTTATAAAGTATTCAGGTTTACAAATGACGGCTATTCGATTCGATGATAGAATCGAAGAAGGCAGTGTTCCATTTGAATATCGAAATTTTCGAATACTCGCACACACACCACGTGAATACGTCGCTGCAAATAATGCACCTGCTGCATTCTGTTTCACGAAATCGAATGAAAATGACAAGACGTTTTCTTTTTTTTTTTTTTCTGGGTTCCTTGCTGGTAGGCTTTTTCATTTGGTAGGCTTTTCAGCAGCTCGCGTATTATGTGATGAGATGAGGTTGAAATATGGCTGAGCATTACGTGATCCTAAGACGATTTGCGCATATACTGGCGGAAAATAGATGCCCGTTCTAACGGGAAACGAAATTGAGGTAAGCGCACTGTGCAGTGTTTGCCTTGTCTTTTATTACCTTTTTTTTCACGCCCTGTCTTACGCGCTGTTTGTATCTTTTTTATAACGCTGAGATATAACTAAAACGCGCGTTTAACTCAAGCCAAGTCAAATGAAAGCAACTACCACATCGACCTAACCATTGTAGTAGTCGCTTGTCGGCCCCTTGGCAGTAGCGCAGTAGCAGACGACTCGCCGAGACCAATCCTAACGCGACCGTAGCGCCCCCGCCTGGTTGGCGATGGCGGAGTGACGCTCCGCGCCACTGGAAGGCCGCGCTCTTTGCCAACTGAGTTAATCTAAAAACGTTGGTTATGAACGAGCGAGACAGCGCACGGAGCCGCTGGCCCGCGTCGGCTCCTACATTCGAAAGGGGTGGCTTTCCTGCATGGCATGGATGCCTCGGCGGGCAAGATGGCGGACCTATGCGCAACTCTGCTACCTAAAGGTAGCATATACAGCAACTCTATGGAATCCCAAGTGAGTGCGCCATCTCGCGGTAGCCGGGCGCGTGACGCGATGTACGTTTTTTTTTGCTGGGGAGCGCGGCGATTGGGACGGCCGGAGAGAAACCCGCTGCGCGCCCACTATCTCGGAGGCCATGGCGCGTCACCTAAAGAGAAGAAAATGAAAACGGCGCTTGGCAATAGCACGTGAAGCCACGGATCGTGTTCCCTGCTCCCCTTATACGTCGGCTGAGAAGAAAAAAACCGCGCATCTCCACGAAGTGAATGATGACGAGTGGGCGAAGCTAGGTCCTAAGGTCCATAATATCTACGTTGATGTCGCCGACTAGTGTAAAGGGTTTCTGCTTGTAGGCGTTTTATAATGTTCTGTCGCAATTATGATTGATATTAGTCTACTGTTAAACACTTTTTTTGTGTGTGTGTCTCACATATCGTACTTTACCCGAGCGTTCCGGAGGGTTGCCCCATATATAATGTAGCCGTGACAACGGACACCGGAAAAACATCGCCCCTAAGGCGCTTCGCCCATAAAAGAAGATGGCCTTTCACCTACGAGCCGTCTTAGGTCAGTACACTAGGGACCCTTGTGAGTTTTGTTAGTTAAATGCGATACCATGTTCTGAACATCTCACGCTATTAATGCTTTACCGGTTCTACTTATCTTGTTCCAACCATGTTCGTCTTTTGTTCCTTCCGTTTGATGGCCATATCTGTAAAATGATCTTCGAGAAAGTTCCTTATCTCTATGTGACAACATATCAATTTCTCCGAACGACATGTTTCAAGCAGCCTGCTTTGGATCAGCCTGTGAGCTTCCTGAAGTTCACATATTGATAAAGAAAAGCCTTGTAACCATCTTGGTTGTCATACGTAGTAAAAAAGCAGTTCAGTAAGTGCTCGATAAAAATTATTGTTAATTAGCAGTGTGGAAGATTATCAGGCCGGAAAGTTGCCATCCCGAAATGTCCATCTGCTCCTGCTTGTTGCAACAATCGTTCCTTAAGCGCACACCCACAAAGTGCGAATGCTAGCAATGTGTTTCTCGTTAAAGACACGCGGACAACGCTAATGGTGATTGCTCGCGTGAGAAGTTAAGGAATGCTCTCAACGCCTAAAGAAGCTCGCAGAGCAACCAAACCCATCTGACTTGGATGCGTGAAATGACGTGTTTAAGAAAAAAGGCGACACAGCGCTGTTAGCGAAGGAACACGAATGAATGTAATAGGATAGAAGGGTCACGGACGACACGCTTAGAAGCAAGTGCGCTAAAGATGCCGCAAGTTTAAAGACGGGAAAGTGTAAGCTAGTTCCCGCGTGAAAACAAAAAAGAAAAAAGAAACCACCATTCTCAGCGTTGCGCTGGAATTGAGAACCCTCTGTTTCAGCTAAATACGCAACACTTAGAGCATCGTATGCGGTAAACGAGCTAGCGAAACGAGGGCCCATTTCCAGCCACTCTAGCAATTCCCCTGCGTCACGTGGTTACCTTCTCGCGTGTGAACAACACGCGCTTGTGGAAAAAATTTTACGGGTGTTTTACCTTTTGCCGCGGTGCGTCGTTTGCGTAGCAAATGGAAGGCTTGAGTTTGCCACGTTGCCTTATGCAGGAGAGCCATGCTGGAACAGATAGCTACAGGAAAAGAAACAAACTATCATAAAGAACGCCAAAATGGGCAGCGTGAAAACGAGCCGTTTTCTTGTTTATTGCTCGCGGTTTTCTTCGTTTTCTGTTCTTGTGCGATGCTTGTCGTACGTGACATATGTCTGATCGAATTCCTTCAATTAGTGCTCCGCGAGTTAGAGGTGTAGCGGGATCCCTATTTCTGTGGCTTTAGAGTTTACTTGCCTGCTGTGTACGTCAATAAGTGACATGCGACACCGACACGAAGAAATCAATGTAAATGTATTTGGGAAACCTAAACAGGCGCCCATACGCTCTAAGCATGGCAACTACGTGAAGCCGAACGGCTGTGTTTAAGAGTCCCACTATCTCGAACTGAATCGTGTGTCAAACCCCCAGTGGGAGAAAGGAGACAACTTACGTAGAAACTATCGTGAGTAGCGCAACGACACAGGACACACAGCAAGGAACAGACGTGCTGCGTGTCTTGTCTAGTGGCGCTACTCACGATGGTTTCTATGTCAAAAAACCAACTCGCCCAACAGTTAACTGTTTCAAATAGAGAACTTACGATACAATTTCAGTAAAGCGATACATCTCACTGCAAATATAGATGCCGGATGCGTGTATGCTCACATTTACAAGCAATGAGATGCTTGCTGGCACGACGTGCAGTATTTCATTACTTTCTCAAAGAAATCTTTTAACGTAACAGGAATGCAACCCCTAACCTTCCGGTATGACAAAAAAACAACAACAACAACAACGACCAAACAATCATATTGACCATTCCTGCAGATGTTAAATATAGCCAGAAGGTTGTCAGCTTTTATATATTGCTCCTATTTGCTGATTTTTTCTATAAGAGGCGCTTAAGCAACTCTTAATATCAGTACCCTTTGAATAAAAAAAATACTGCGACGTAGAAGCTAGACAGGTTAAGTAGGGAGTCCCGGATGGCCATCCGGTAATCAGATGGCCATTCAGACTGGCCAATCCAGACTGGTTGAGAGTCTGGTTAAGATCTCTCAAACTGCACATCTGCCTACCCCATAAGAAACAAACATAAGTCGTTTTGTCCATGTTCTCTCCTTTAGCACCTGTGGCCAGCTAAAGCTTGTTAAATTTCGTGAACGCAAATTTACGTACCCCCATTTGCTTTCTTTCCTGATTCGCTTGGTGTACTAGTTGATTAATATCTAATCACACTGATTCCCTCTATAACCATTCTCTTCTATTTATCCATGCAATATTTTTTAGTGTTCAATCATTGATGTAGATTGGGTTAATGCCACCCAATCCGCAATCACAAACACGGGTGGCAAACAGTGTAGTATTTCATTTCAGCCTTTCACTTCCTCCTAAGCATTGTTGTTCTTTCGTACTAGTCTTGCTAATCTTCGCGCTTTGTTCGCTCATTGTGTCTGATTAATGCTGCTCCACGGGCTAACAATTCCATGCCTTCTTGACGCCACTCGGCCTTTGTGGGCTGACACCAAGCAACAAGAAGCGCGACAAATTCGCTTCCTTGTTCCGGCGTGATTCTTCAAGTCCTTCTTTTGCTATCGTCGTCAACACACCTCTCCATTCGTACTGAGGTCAGTGATGAAGCCAGAAGCAAGTGAAACGTAGCGTTAACGGTGGTGCCATCAGCCCTCTTGTAGTGCAGCGAAGCGTGTACACC
>JALIZH010027132.1:0-22821 GCA_030522465.1 Rhipicephalus appendiculatus
GGATATTCATAATGTTTAGTGCTCTGGCAACACTGGGCGCGTCAGCCATTTTTGTTGGGCACCATCGCGGAATCGTCTGCCAGCATCAGGAGTCGGTTACTCCGCGTACATCCCATAGGACACCTCAATTCATGACGTCAGCGCTGGCAGCGCCAAATTTTCCTTCAGTTACGCCCCTGGCGAGGGGGGTCAGAGTTACAAGTTGCATCAATGGCGGCGCACGCGGTGTGCGTCGTCATGGCAACACTGACACCAGCCGCGCCTCCTCCCCTAGCTCTCTCGCGCGCGCCGTTTTTTTCCTTGTTTTCTTGTCGCTTGCGCGGGGCGCTTTTTTTTTATGAACCCGCTCGCGCATGCTGCGCCGTGCGGGGGGTGCGCGGCGCTTGTTTTAATGAATCCGCTCGCTCGTACTGCGCTTTGCGTTCTTTGCGCGTTTGAATCCACGCATTTTGCAATCATGCATTCTGTAAACAGTGCAGCCATGCAGCATGTGCCAGGAAACAAACGAATCCACTCAAAACACAATATGTCTTTGACCTTGTTTTATTGCCCTCGTTTCCCAAAATCAACATCTTCATCAAATGTGGAGCGATACAAGCTAGGGAGAGTAAAAGAAGCGATTAATAGATTAACAAGAGATTAACATAACAGGTTCATGACCACTGAACAACACGAAAGTTCCCAGCAAAGTCAAGAACTCACAGAACAGTGGTATAAAAAACAGAACAGAACACAACACTTGGGCACATATTAAAAAAAAACAATTTTTATACTGACAAAAGTGCAGAAGACCTTCTGATATGCGCACAATATTGCACAAAATTGGGCTTGTATGACATCATTACCATAACAAATAAACGTGAACATTGACCGCATACAAAAACAGTGAAATCAGTTGAAGTACCTAAAGAATAATAATAATGTAAAGATTTAAATGTGAAAATGAACTCCACATATAAAAAACATTGGTCGCATTTTATTGACTACATTTCCAAAAACATTGATTTTCATAAAACTAGTGTTATAAAAAAACACGAGAAAATGAACATATGATATGGAAGGATTCATGCCATCTGTACTTTAAATGCGCCGACTCTGCAATTCTTGAGCATTCCTCTGGGCGCACCGATCAGCTGTGGCCTTCCTGAATAGTTCGAGAACGCTTCCATCCTGAAGAAAAGGGACAAGTTTCAATGAGATAAACAGCGCTGTCGACTCGTGCAAAAGCGAACTTGTTCGTCTCAGAGCAGTAAAACTTTTCATACATCTACCTAGAGCCTCAGAAACGCGGTTATCAGTGATGACGAGTGATTAGCCGGACACAAATGGACAGCACACATTTAAGCACACGGCTTTATGATAGTTGTAAACCTGTAACTATACTTACGTCGCATTTGTGCTTTATGTCCACTGTTTGTTCGTACAACGACGTAAACGCAGCATCGTGCGCTTTTCAAGTCAGTCATTTTGGAAACGTTAAGTGTGTCCCCACTGCAAAACAGAGGGCTAATCGGTATGGACGTGAATTCACACTGAAACTATGAAAATTACATCTCAAAGGGTACGCTCACCTCTCGTTCTTTTGGGGGCCGGCACCATCTTCGGGGACTTGTTCTGGAAGTATTTGAGCAACAGAGCACGATACACGAACAGCATGAGTCGCAAAACATGGCGGCGCACAAGCACAAAGCGAGCGAGCACCATGAAACAGACGAACGGAGATGGCCAGCGCACGCTTCGCGAACGCTCGACACGAAACTTTCCAACGGATTTCGAAGCCGGCGGCGCCAGCAAGGCGGCGGAAAGCGGGCATCCCGCCAGCGAGGATGTTGGTCCCAGCAGAGAGGGGGTTGCACAGAGTCGGGAGCAGTGTTGCGGAATGGGCGCCTCCATTCCATTCCAATTCCATTCCAGGGAATTAGAACTTGCCGCAATTCCATTCTTTTCAATTCGTCGGAATGAAAAAAACTTAGCCCATTCCCACTCCCGGAATGGCCGGATAGGTTCAATTACATTCTTGTAATTCCTCAACGTAGGAAAGGCATTTTGATAGTTTGATCGAGTTAAGACTGATTGCCCCATAAAACTGATGCCATCAGATGTATTAAGAACTGCAAAAGTACGCAAAACACGTTACCAAGGTCGAGGGATAGTAGCTTGGTTACATATCTCGTGCAGTACAACCACCCTATTAATTCCCATAGGGCAGTTCTCTCGCTACCTATTGGGAGCTTGCACGAACGGCGGCGACGCTATGCACTCTGGGTAGGCAGCCATTTTTTTGTCAGAGGCTGCCGGGGGAGTGCGCAGTAGCCCAGTCGTGTTTGCGAGCGTTGGCATAGCTTGCAGGCGTGATCGAGTGCGAGCGCGACGCAAATTTAACTCCAAGGAGTGTCGTGTACGATGTCAGCGTCACCGGAAGACTACACAGCAACGCTATGACAAAACGACCGCGAGCGGTACGAAGAGAAGACGAGACTCTGCGGACTGGACCCATTCACGCTTCGTGCGGGCGACTGTGCAAGCGACGTGTATTTGTGGCCGCGTGTCGACAACTCCGATATTAACAAAGTTCTCGTTCTCTGGACGAGTTTTATTACCCGGGAGTAGTTGAAGTCGAGAAAGGCCCTCGAGGGCCACAACATTGTGACGATCTTGTGCGGGAGCGTGGGTGAAGGATGTCGCAACCGACACCGTGATCGTCGTTCACTTCACCATCTCAGCGCTTCTTCATTGCCGACGACACCAATTGCATTGTAGCCACTGGTCGTGTATAAAGCTTTTTGACGAGCGGAGGAAGCCAGCTGTTGGGGCCGTCGTGCAGGAGCGCTCTTCTCGAGCACGTACGCCGTACTCCACGAAGAACAACAGCGCAGCGAGATGCGAGCAGGCTTCGTCGTTCCCGGCCATGCATGTGCAGTGCGCGGCAAGGACCTCGCCATCACTCTTGCCCATGAATCAGACCTTGACGGGGTGCTTGTTAACGCTCTGGGAGTGGTTAACATGGACAGAACGAAACATTGGCATCTACGGCAAAATCGAATAATTTAACATGTCTTACTTGAGTGACGACGATCAAGTGTCGGCGGCGACTTTCTTCACCCACGGCTCCCGCACTCAGCCACTCGACACAAATTGTGGCCCTCGAGGGCCTTTCTCGACTTCAACTACTCCCGGGTAATAAAAGTCGTCCAGAGAACGAGAACTTTGTTAATATCGGAGCTGTCGACGAGCAGCCACAAGTACATGTCGCTTGCACAGTAGCCCGCACGAAGCGTGCATGGGTCCAGTCCGCTAAGTCTCGTCTTCTCTTCGTACCGCTCGCGGTCTTTTTGGCACAGCGTTGCTGTGTAGTCTTCGGGTGACGCTGACATCGTGCACGACACTCCTTGGAGTTAAATTTGCGTCGCGCTCGCACTCGATCACGCCTGCAAGCTGCGCCAACGCTCGCAAACACGACTGCGCTACTGCACTCCCCGGCCGCCTCTGACAGAAAATTGGCTGCCTACCCAGAGTGCATAGCGTCGCCGCCGTTCGTGCAAGCTCCCTATAGTATTTGCATGATCAGCATGTTTGAACAAATGGCGATGTTTTGATATTGTTTAAGCTTAAATGTATTAATACTAAAATGACTCCATAGCGTAATTTTTACTGACAAAAATAGTGTTCAAGCAGACTAAGCAGCTTTGCCACGCGTCTGGAGAAATCGTGAATATGGAGAGAGAGAGAGAGAAAACTTCATTAAAGAAAAGAAAAATCAGTCAATCCCGTCAGGCATTGCCCGTCGTCCTTAGCCGTCGGCCGGAATCCCTTGAGACACGGTAGCAGCAAGGGCTTGACTGGTGATGTCCTGCTGGACGTTGGGGTCTGGGCTGCGGAGCAGGGCCTCCGAGGAATCTAGAGTGTGTGTACCATCGTACTGACTTGGACATGTCCACACCATGTGCACCAAGTTTGCTACCTCATCAAAAAAAATTTGCACTGGGACCGGAAAACTTTTGGGTGCCACTTGCTGTAAAGTATGGGGTTTGGAAAAACCCCCCGTCTATAACTTTCGCCACATAACCTCCTTTCTTACTGAGCGATCTGTCCGCACCCGGGTATATTTGCCGATTCAACCTGCAGTATGCTACGATTTCATGGTATGCGCGCATATCCTCACTTCTTTTTTGTAAGTTCGGTAACTTAGGGGTTCCGGGGGTCGACCGGTAAGTAAGACCTCGGGCGACCGAATGAGCCTCCTCGTTCCCTCTAAGTCACTGGTGAGCTGGTGCCCAGATGAGCAGAATCATCTCTCTGGGTCCTCCTACCGTGTTTAATATACGGACGACAGTCTCTGTCACCCTTCCCGATTCATTATTCCTCACAGCGTTTTTGGAGTCGCTGATGACCACCCTGACCCCCTTTTGACTGATGGCCAAGGCTATGGCCACTTCCTCGGCCTCTACAGTCTCGACACCGCTGACTGTGCAGCACGCCATCAGGGCTCCGTCTTCCCTCCCTGCAAAACGCCATTGAATATGGAGAAAACTAAGATTTGGTTAATGGGGAACAAAACCCTCTAGATCTGCTGGTATTAGTTGGAACAGTGCGCCGCTCGGGCACCTTGTAGCATCGAATACGGAACACTGGGCCGCACTGGTCGTCAGCACTCACGCTTGTCAAGCGCGCCTAGCAAGCATGGAGGGGGTGAGGAGAACTTTCTGTGTTCGCCTGTGCGCAGGTATGCAATCTCAGGTATACAACTTAGAAAAGCGCTTTTTCTAATACGCGTCCGAGTCGCCGACGACGACAGAAGGAAAAACAAAAATGTGAAGGGTGGTGAGACGGCAGGCGGCTGGGGCGCCACCGACGGAAAAAAAAAATCATAAGGCGTCAGGGGGGAGGGGGTATGCCGCCGCCGTAGGCCGTAGTTCCTCACGACGGATACCAACGGCATATAGAACCGCGGTTACGTGAAGAATAGAGACAAATTTCGGAGCAACACAGTCAAAGGACAGAATTGCAGTAAGCGCGTTGCTTATAAATGTACCGCGCTTGTAATCAGTCAAGCCATTTTAAAAATACTGCTTTTTTGTTAAATTCGAGGCTCTGACTTACTTATGTTTGAAGTTTGAAAAACAGCGCGTAGACGAAAAGGTGCTCTATTTTCGGAAAAAGACGTAATTCCATTCCGTGCAAAAGGCGCCTAATTCCATTCCCATTCCATTCCTCCAAGCGTTGTCCCCATTCCATTCCAATTCCATTCCGGGGTCGCAAAAATGTGGAATGAATCCGGAGTCATTACAATTCCGGAGTGGCAACTCCGCAACACTGGTCGGGAGATGTTCGGGAGGGTGAAAAAAACGCATATTTTAGTTGTGATCCCAGGCGACTGATGGCGCCACACTTATTTTTTATCTCTACAAGTCAGGTGGGTTTCTTTCACCCTCCTGCTAGCATCTCCATAGGGAGAGCCCACGGAGCGCCTGAGCCGCAGTCGTTGGCTAAGCCTTTGTACCGAGAAAATACAGCCGCTTTTGTCTTCAACCAGCGCCAAACGGTCAGTGCACCTCAGTGTGCTGCCACAAATCGTCGACAACGCAATATCGCAGCTCTGCACGCTTCAAAACTATTCCGGACGGCAGCTGCACGAGGCGCATCGCTTCGCAAAGTCGAACTGCTGCTTTCTAGTGGCGTGTGCTTTCGATCTGAAGTAGGCGAACAAGAAAAGTGCTCATTCCATGTGTAGATGCGAAGCAGCGGGCGCTCACGCTAACACTGGCGGCGGCGTTGACGCTGGCGCTCATGGCAGCGTTGCGCAGGAGAGAAACTTCGGGAGGCGCAATACACGCAGTGATGGACCGGTGTTTCCGTCTGGAGCATGCCAATCGCTGCTAATGGGCAATGAGAGACAGAAGACTCCGACTGGACACAGCGACCCGCAGTCCGCTTTTAGTTAACGCGCACGCTGCGAATTTTTATTGTTCAACAACGCACAGGCAAAATATCCCACCGGCACTACCTTGCAGGTCAAGATCAAGTGCCATATATACGGGGTGGCCAGTGAACGGTTGTGCAGCGCGAGCAGTCGGTTTTTAAATGCGAAGCATTTCTTAGCGAACTTCGGCGACTTTGAGCGTATGTATCTAGCCGCCTACGACTTTGTGCTCCCCTGGCCGTATCGTTAATGGGATTTATACCAAAATTGGTATGGCATAACATGACTGTGTGACAAACATGAATGACTGGTCATACCATGAAAATCATGACTAACTTGTCACGAAAAGTACGATTTGCACGCCATTGCCAAAGTGCTCCTGAGACTATTTTCTTAACTTGATATATCCAAAAATTGGTACAATGAGACATTTCTGCATGACCGACATAAATGACAGGTGGTGATATGAAAATGATGACCTGCATGTCATGTACTACATGATTTACATGCCACGCTCATGGCGTGCTGACGGCCGTTTCGCTAGCTTGATATACACCAAATTTGGTATTGCGTGACGTGACTGTATGACGAACATAAATGCCAAGTCGTCATATGGAAATCATGACATGTCATGTGCAACATGACTTGCATGCCACGCTCATGGCACGCTCGCGGCCGTTTCGCTAGCTTGATATACACCAAATTTGGTAGTGAGAGACGTGACTCTATGACGAGCATAAATGACAAGTGGTAATATGGAAATCATGACATGTCATGTGCAACATGACTTGCATGCCACACTCATGGTACTCCTGTGGCCGTTTCGCTAGCTTGACATACACGAAATTTGGTATTCAGTGACGTGATTGTATGACGAGCACAAATGACAAGTGGTAATATAAAAATCATGACATGTCATGTGCAACATGACTTGCATGCCACGCTCATGACACTCTCGGGGCCGTTTCGCTAGATCTATATACACCAAATTTTTAAGGCGAAATCTTTTAATGTCTCATGCTCATGTGCAACCGTCCGTCCGTCCGTCCCTCCAGCCGTGCCTTGGCACGGTGCCAGGTGGGCGCCTGGGCGCGCAAACGGACGCCGGTCGCGTTGGAATCTACAGCGCTCGCGCTTTGCTGGCGTAGCGTCGCTTTGCCCGGCGTCTCTAATCATGCAAGGAGGGAAACGCGCGCATCACGTTCTGTTTTACCGACCCTGTCTCAGTGGGCACACACTTTGGAATTGACAAATGTTGAATTCCAATGGTAGATCGCTAGCGCCTGGCCGGATTACGAACGGAGCGCGTAGATCCGAGCGGGATTGCTCTCGCCAAATCTGCGATTGGAACGCGTGCGCCTCGACGGGAGCAGTCGATACACGGAAATCTTGCGAGATGCGCGAGAGGGCGCGAGGCGGAGGGGGGGGGGGGCGAAGCGTTTTCCTAGTCGTCCATGGCTGCTCGCGACTGTAAACATCCGGCCGTGACGGGATGAAAAGCGGGCGCATATAATACGTCACGCGAACTTCCGCCGAAATCCGCCGATTTCGGCGGAGCAAGAATTCTTGCTCCACGGAGCAATCCGTAATCTGCGGTGGCTCTCAATCTGCCATTGGAACACACAATTCAAGCTCCCAATCTGCCATTGGAATGTGATTGCCCCACTCAGAGCAGAAAAAGTTGATCTGGATCTGCCATTGGAATTCAACAAAAGTGTCCGTCAATGTAAACTCTGGAACGCGGATGGCGCCTGCACGATTCGAAAAGCGCGAAAATATGAACGCATGCGAAACGGTGGCAGATTGGTCTCGCGTCTTGCTACGATTCGAGGTAAAATATTAAGCGAACATAAGTGGCAGGTGGTAAAGTGAAAATCTTGGCATGCATGTAATCTACGATGCCATTTACATGCCACGCTCATGGTGCGCTTGCGTCCAGTTCGCTAGCTTGATATACACCAAAATTTGTATTGCACGACGTGACTGTATGATGGACACAAATGACAGGTCCTAACATGTATATAATGACATGCATATTATGTACGGCATGATTTGCTTCTTGCTGTTTGCTTCGCATTAGATCGATTCCCACAGTGCGTGGGATCTGCCGGTTTTTTTCAACCAAGAAACTCGCTAGCAGACGCTGCCTGCGTCGGCGTCGCGAGGGGAGGGAGGGGGGAGCGTAGGAGAGAAGAGACAGGGGGGACACGTATGTGCAGTGGGGGTGTGGACGCCGCGGTGAGGGATGCCTAGAGGAGAGAGAGGGGGAGAGGAGATTTTTTTAAAGGGTTTGCGCATGCGCAGTAAGGGTGGTCACGCCACACACCACCACCGCCACCGGATTGGACTTCGCCTTAAGCTGCTTCGCATCTAAAAAAAATTACACCATCTCCCGCTAAAGGGAACCATGTGTAGATGCGAAGCAGCGGGCGCTAACGCTTACACTGGCGGCGGCGTTGACGCTGGCGCTCATCGCAGCGTTGCGCAGGAGAGAAAACTGGGGAGGCGCAAAGCACGCAGTTAGGAGCGGTGTTTCCTACTGGAACATGACAATCGCTGCTAATGGGCATTGAGAGACAGTAGACTCCGACTGGACACAGAGACCCGCAGTCCGCTTTTAGTCAACGCGCACGCTGCGATTTTTTTTTTGTTCAACAACGCACAGGAGAAATCTCCCACCGGCACCACCTTGGAGGTCAAGATTCAGTGCCATATATACGGGGTGGCCAGTGAACGGTTGTGAGGCGCGAGCAGTCGGTTTTTTTCAACCAAGAAACTCGCTAGCAGACGCTGCCTGCGTCGGCGTCGCGAGGCGAGAGAGGGGGGAGCGTAGAAGAGGAGAGAGAGGGGGAGATGCGCATGCGCAGTGGGAGTGTGGACGCCACGGGCAGGGATGCCTAGAGGGGAGAGGGGGAGCGGAGGAGAGAGACGGGGGACGCGCATGCGCAGTGGGAGTGTGGACGCCGCGGGCAGGGATGCCTAGAGGAGAGAGGGGGGAGCGTAGGAGGGGAGAGAGGAGGGGAGGCGCATGCGCAGCGAGGGTGTCGTTGCCGCGGGGAGGGATGCCTAGAGGAGAGAGAGGGGGAGAAGAGGTTTTTTTTATTCTTTATATTTTTTGGAAGGGTTTGCGCATGCGCAGTAAGGGCGGTCACGCCGCACACCACCACCGGATTAAGCTTCGCCATAAGATGCTTCACATCTAAAAGTAATTCGCCTTTTCGCTCTGCTTCAAGATTGCAATAGCAGTAGCACATGTTGCTTCCCAAGAAACTTGCGGTCACTTCAATTATCGCTCTCTAAAACCGAAGAAGAAAGCTTGTTTTTTATGTTGGGCCAGAGTAAGGAAAAACCCTTTTTATGCTTTCAAGTAAAAGAACCCAGTTGAAAATCCCACCAGAGTGTGTTTGGTGTGTTCTGGTGTGTGTTGGTGTTAACACCAGAATACACTGGTGTGTTCTGGTGGACACACCAGCCTGGTGGGATGTGTTCTGGTGGGAGCAGGATGTGTTCTGGTGGGAACACCAGCCTGGTGGGATGTATTCTGGTGGACACACCAGCCTGGTGGGATGTATTCTGGTGGATACACCAGCCTGGTGTGATTTTTTCTCGTGGATACACCAGCCTGGTGTGGTGTGTTCCGGTGGATACACCAGCGTGGTGTGGTGTTTAGCCAAAACCACTCCGGGTTGGTACGGTAGTACACTTTTAGCAAAAAAAAAACTGGAGCGCACAGGCTGCTCAAGAAATATATTTTGTGTTTGGGGCTTACGGTAGGCGCGAGCACAGGGGCGGCAGGGGGGCGGCGGCCCCCCTCCCCCTATTCACCTAAGAGGGGGGGTGCAAAGTCAGCCCAATACATTGACATAATAGGGAGGGGGGACACTTCGATGAACCTACCCCCCCCCCCCCCCCGTGAAGGGGAACCCTGCGCACGCCTATGGGGCTTACAATTGGACTCAGAATTTTCTTCAACCGAATGCACTCGGTAAAATTTTCCTCAACCAGACTCACTCAGACTCACTCACCAAAATATTACTTAGCCGGACTCATTCAGACTCGTGGCTGGATCCGAATCTCAGCGAGTCGACTCATGACTACGTTAACTTATAATTAGCTTTTCCGACCTGGGTGTCAATGCTATTGTTTCCTTGGCATGTGTTAACGCTCTCCACACACTGGAGCCAGGAAGCATGTATAACATATTTTACTTTGGTTTTGAAGATTTTGTCGACCAGCATCTGCAAGACAAACCCACCGTAATAGACCTTATCATGACGAGATAGCACCGCTCGCTGGATTTGCAAGTGCTGCGTCTGAGATGCAACCAAAATTGCTGTTGGAGCCACTGCATGTCAATTCACCTTTCATTGTATATGTGCAACACGTACAACCAACAGCAACCTACAGAGTGCTGCAAGAACATCAAGTGTTACTGTCCCCTTGTGACTTAGACCTGCGTCACACTGTTTACACGTCACTATGATAACACCTCCTCGATATGGAAACCAAAAATGTTTTTTAAGGAAGCGGTATTAAAAGTATATGAAAGGCGCTCGGAACAACTATACATTTTTTAGTGTTGTGACACCAGAACTTTTATTAAGAGCAACAATACGAAAACTGCTAAAATTTGTGTCACTACTCCTTTAACGCTATCTAACATAATAGGTGCCCTCCACTGCCCCTTTTGATCTCGTACCTTCAGATATCAGTTATTAGTGGTTGCAATCCAGTAAGCACATTTTTATTGAAAGACAACTCACACGAGATCATGGGCATCGGCAGGGGGTCAAAAAGGGGCACTTGCCCCCCTCAAGCCACTCAAGCAATTCCCCACACCCAAGATATCCCAGTGCTCTCCCCCTCTCCCAGTCGCGATGCAACAATGGTTTGCTCCCCCCAAGAGAAAATTATGCCAACGACCATGCACGAGATACTTTTATCAATAACTTCCCATGAAAGAGATTGCGCGCTGAGATGAAGGCAACCCCCCTCCATAACTCATGCCTCTGATCAATAAGTATTTAGCTGGAGTATGAACTCTCATGCATTGAAGTATGTCAGTTGACACAGGTATAAACATGAGCCGACATAAGGCTGATAGTAATGAAGTTGAGTAGATAGGACCATAAGTTGGCAAAAAAATGGAGCTCACGCAGGCTCACTCAAGAAATATATTTTGCGCTTATGGCTCACTCGAACTCAGACTCACCAAAATTTTTTCTCAACCGCACTCACTCGGACTAAATCTTGCCAAAATATTACTCTCCTGAACGCACTCCGCCTCAGACTTGCTGCTTCATCTGAATATGAGTGAGTCGACTAATGAGTGAGTTTGCTGACCTATGTATATCGCTCTCTGGTATGCTGTATTCTCTTGGACAAACCACATCTTCATGTGGCACCACACAGCTAGTCTGGCCAGGTGCTTTCCAGAGCATTAAAGAACACGAGACAGCCCTACAATTTACTGTGAACACGAAATCTGTACACATTGTGCAACTGATGACAAACAAAAGGCACAGAAACTGAAGCCAAACAGCAGTGTGTATACTTTATTTCAGAATACATGTTTAATTACACCAACACAAAGCTTTTGTACTACAATTGATATGTACAAGATACTATATAAACTGTCGTAGGCAAATGTTCATGCTTGATCATAGCAACAAAATAACCGAAAAGTTCAACAGAACGTTGTGCAAATTAGGTACTTGAATATAAAAGCACCCAAATTCTGCATTGTATTGTATTGTTGCATTGCCCTCACATAGGAATAAATATTGAAAACTCGATTTGAAACAGTCATTAATTCCAAGATGGTGCACATGTTTGGTGCACGGCAAACACATATCCGTATATATGCGAGAGGGGCAAATTGACGTGGCATCCTAGGCCCAATGACAGCAATGGATATGGCGTTCAACAGTGCAGCACATTGCACAATGTGAAGAGCCACACAATCATTGTGAAAATGTATGAAAGTTTCTTCTCTTTTCTACGTGAAGACATGACTGTCCCATGAGTACAAGCTTCTATTGACTGCAGTGCCAACAGGTGCTGCAGATTGCAAATCAAACAACTTTATATTTGGGGCTTCAAAGACTCACCAAGACTTTAAAAATAGCATAGATGATATGGCTTAGAGTTAGTGAAATGTGCATTAAAAGGTAATGATGCAAAAAAATTTTCAGTTGTCGTTTTTTTTAGCGTCAAATGAAAGGCCAAGCCCTCAAGAGCCTAGAAGGCGCACTAGTAAGCATGAATGCACCCTGAAAAATGAAGTACACGTTAGTATTAGTTCCTACTGAACCCTGACGCCACGACATGATACAAGCTTCTCATCACATCCTCGCCCAAGCTCATGATATTCTGACGTTTCCACGGTTGGCTCTGTTGGTGACGCACAAGCAGCCATTTTGTCTGTTTTGGTCCCTGACACCATCAACACTGCTGATACTGGTGCGTGAGGCAACCAGAACTTGTGGCCTGACACCACACTAGGGTCAACGTCACAAGGTAAACCAAGCTAAAGTTAACTTTAAATGTTTCCCGAGTTTCACACTAGCTCATAGTCATCTCCACATAAAAGAAATTTGTATAACAAAGCAAAGTCAGCCTTGAAAATTGGTGTTGGTACTTCTTTCAATGGATGCGAAAACATCGTTTCCAATTATTGCATTACGCAGCTTCAGCAAGCCATCCACTTGTATCCATTGCAGTCCAGTCGTTACAGCAAAATCAAGAACTAGCACATAACTTGCAATCTGCTCCATAGGTCGGCACTTTAAGGGAGTACTCACTCAAACTCACTCACCACAATTTTTTCAGCCTTTGCACTCACTCACGTTCACACTCACGTCCACTCACACTCATGAGTACTCATTCACGTTCACACTCATGAGTTCTCACTCACGTTCACACTCACGTCCACTCACACGCATGAGTACTCACTCATACTCAACTCACCACGTTCAAATGAGTGTGAGTTGAGAGCACTCATGAGTGAGTGTGCCGAGCTCCATAGGTCGGCACTTTAAGGGAGTACTCACTCAAACTCACTCACCACAATTTTTTCAGCCTTTGCACTCACTCGCGTTCACACTCACGTCCACTCACACTCATGAGTACTCACTCACGTTCACACTCACGACCACTCACACTCATGAGTTCTCACTCATGTTCACACTCACGTCCACTCACACGCATGAGTACTCACTCATACTCAACTCACCACGTTCAAATGAGTGTGAGTGAGTGTGAGTTGAGTGCACTCATGAGTGAGTTTGCCGAGCTATGATCTGCTCACAGAGAGGCCAGGAGGCATTGTGGCTCAATTTCTTGCCATACAATCAAAGATCAGCATCAGGGTTGATGACTCGAGCATCTTCAGGAGCCTCTTGACTACTTTCCAAATTACCATGGACTTTGCTGACTGTTCCAGAAAATTCATCCTGTGCATTTGGTTCATCTTTGAGCCCAACAATGTCCTCAGCAAGCTCATTTGAATTTGCCTGCATAAAAAAAAAAAAAGAAACAAAACAGCAGTGAGACGGTATTCAGAAGTTATTCATTAACGTTAAATCATAAAGTGTAAGAGGCACAAAAGCAAATTTGCAGACAAAGCAACAAGCGACATGACTGAGTTAGCTTTTGCCTAGAAGTTGAAACCCACGAAAGCGGCAGCTGTCCAATGTTGCCGGTATGAAGCTGGCATGACACGTGCTCTAACAAGTTAACCATATTTGTATTTTTTTTTGGCTGTTTGCTTCTTCCACGTGACAACCAGTAGTACGTTATATAATGTACATACTATTCCAACTTTGTGCTACTAACTGGTCTCATAGAAATTCTGGCTAATGAGCAATGTATTCTAGATTTCTGCAACTGAGCAATCTAGCAAGAGAAACGAGTGATCTGGTCATGCGACAGTCCATTTCCTTGCGTGTCACTTTTGAATGCAAAATAGCTCTAATGATATTTGGGCTTCAAGCACTCGCAGCATGACAACTAGCAGATGTGAAATTGACAATGATTACAGCAAAGTGATGCGAGCACAAAGAGATCACAGATGCTGTAATACCGAACAAGTCATGAGAACAAACCATTCATGGTTCTGGCAAGAAAAAAGCGTATTAATAAATCTTATCTACACCAATTTACTCTGACTATCATTGTCCTTTTTACAGCTGCTCAGAATTTTGAGTAGCAAGCAATACCAAATGAAAGGGTTAACATCACAGCACAGCTCATTTATTATTCCTTGAAAGGATTTTTTATTGGGATAGTTTTTGACACGTGAAAAGTACACAGTAGCTTAAATGGAAATAATACAGGCTAGGAATCATTGTTCCCGTCTCAGCTTGCACTACTGAGCATTACTACATTCCTTTCATTAAATCAGGGACATTTGCTCAATGTAGGTGCAATGCTGTTTCAGAAGCCTCTGCATAGCACTAATGTGTAAATGTTTGTATGAACACAGCTGCAGTAACTCATTTTCTTTGTTGAAATGTGTCCCTCATTGCAAGTGCATGGAACATTCCTCGCACACCTGGTGTCTTAGATTTGCTACTAATAAATGATATCCGAGCCAAATGGGCACTTTTGAAAGGCCATCCAGTCGATGACCACCGAAACATTACTATTACCTCTATCAACACCGTGCAATTGCGTGTCAGGTGGTTGCATTTGCGTGCCAGGTGCTTATTACTTCATTCTTCGTCGGCAGAAAAAAAGGAAAAAATAGGGTACAAAAATAGGAACAGAATCCGTTGCTTAAATCTTCATATTATAAGCAAGCCAAGTGGAAACAAAACTGTCCTAGATGTGGCAACACTTGTGCGAGTTAGCAGACGACGAAAAAAAAAAAAAAGCAAAAGAACTTCCTCGCAAGCCCACTTGGACAAGAGTTGAAGAGAACGGGCGGCAGTGGTACTGCGCAGGCATTAAATCCTAGATATCGCCCCTCATGTATTAACCGCAGTTTCGTGGCCAGTCCCCCGTAGTAAGAGCCGAAATTCAAGGGCAAGCAAGTACTCCCTCCCTCTCGCCCCTCCCTCGCGGGATGCCCACTGACAGCCCCCCCCCCCCCCCCACCCAAAAAAAAAAAAAAAGTGAATGCACACTACCCACACACTTCTTCTCTTTAACATACAGGCACCGACCCCGTGTTCTTTCACCGCCCCCGCCCCCCTTGACGCAGCGCCGTGCTCCCTATTGGGCTGCAGAGTTAAGCGTTATTGCCATAATTAACACTACTACTACTCACCTCTCCCTCCCGCATTTGTGGGATCGAAATTCTGGACAAAACGCTCGCACCGCGCGCCCAGCTGATACATAGATGTGAAACAGCTGACTGCATCGCCCCGAGGAGGAAAGCTGTCATTTACGACGACAGAAGCTGTTGCCTCACATGAGCGCGAACGTAACGGCTCCGTGTGCGAATTGACATTGATAATGCCGAGCGCCGAGAGTCATTTTAAAATAGAACTTACCTGAGAAGCATCTAGAGTAGCAGACGATTCTTGTTCTGGCTCCACACAGTCTGTAGAGGAACTTCGATGATGAGTCGGTTCCAAATAGAACCGATAACGCCAGTTCAGAGGTGGAACTGGTAGAACCGACTACCGTGACGGGCCAACACTGCCAACACCTCGACGGGCGCGGGCCCCGGACCCCGGGGCTGTCACTTCTGTACTGACGGAAATATGATTAAGACGCACAGAACACGCAACGTATATTCAATATCATACAAATCTGGTTGTTAATCGCTTTGCAGCCGATTGCGTTGATGGCGTAGTGCGTAAGACCGCTGCACAGTACGTGAAGGCAGTTCGTAACGTCGCGAGTTCGAATCTCGCAGGTTCTTCGTCTTTTTTTTTTTTGGTGCTCTTGTTTTTTTTTTTTTTGTACATTGTGTGACTACTAACCGGACTGCTTCGAAGGAACCGCTATTTTTTTTAGACAACAATTAAGCAGAAGGTTGAAGCCGCTGAAGCTGTACTCGAATGACCCGAAACATCGTTGCATTACATCGTACAGGAATGAGGCACCGGCGTGGTATTTCCGACTATTGATTTATTACGTGGAGAACGCGCCAGAGCCATAAACCCACGAAAAAATAGTGACAATCGTTAGCGCTCCGTTAAAATAGCTAGCTTTGGTGTCGTTCGAAACCGGAACTGATTGTATAAAAGCTGTGACAATATAATAAATTATTAGCAGCGCTTTCATGTTTGTCGCTACTTGATTTATGATTTAGAGCTCAAGAACATTTCAACTGAAACAACAAAGTTAATCAGTCAAGAAAATATAATGTCAGTACACAGCCAGCATACACTTAGTTAGCGGTAAAACACTCATTTTACGGCTCTGTTAGCAACACTGACGGTGTTTTTTTTTTCTTCACATGGCGGATGTTGTGTGCGTGAACGATCGCGCGCTTGTCAACTGTTACTGAGATGCCGTTCGCTTCGTCTACGTGAGATACCAATTTCACAAGATCGAGAAGGTTATAGGTGCAGAGAGCGTGTGGTTATGGTGGCCACCTTAGTGCGGCGGTTTAGCCGCAAGGACGTTTTACGACTTCACCCCTGGGGATGTCTACAGTGCTTCCTGGGAGCAACAAAGAGAAGACCAAAAGGCGGCTATTACGACACCGCACTTCTGCATATGACAGGTGAAGTAAAATTCTTCATTACGTGAGCCGCGTATTCTGTGCGCATGTTTGAAATCTCATCTCTGGCTAGCGTAGTCCAAGAAGAGATTTTTCCCCCATTGTACTTGCGACGTGCTGAACCACGCCGTGTTTAACCAACTATGTCATGCCCCCAGCGCTGGCCGACCGCTGGCTGCATGCAACCTGCTTATTATTCAACCGTATGTGCTTACGCCGAGCTGCCGTCTCCGCGATAGAGTGCATCAGTGGATGCTACAATTTGCGCTGTGTGCAGATCCGTGAACCATGATTCGCAAAGATTTTATTAATCCACGGGGTGAATCTGTGATAGTATATAGATGAATTGTCGAATACCGCAGTTCTTGGTCACTTGTTATGTTCGAAATGGATTGATCACGACAGGTGCGAGCGACTTATGTTCTCTAATGCGCTGCACCATAGTGCTCATGCTTCAGGAAGAGTTCAAAACAAGCGTGCGACTACGAAGCTTACCAGCTTAAAGATTTCTTTAGCGAAATCTTTGTCACCATTGCACTGCACTTATCTTTATTAACCAAAGGACTTGCTGTTGAATTCGTGTATTCAGCATGTTGTTGGTTGTATTGTTGTGGGGCCTTGCTCAGTGTTACAAGGCTGGGCTTCTGTGCTGTAATCTTTCCCACATCCTTTTATGCCAATGTGTGCTAATCATCATAATTACTTTTTGATAAGGGCGGCCCTTAATTGTAATTTTCCTCTAGTGGTAGTTGGAACGATAAGTGTACAAACAAAATTGTTTATTTTTCTTTCACAATTGTGATAAAGTGCACGATTCCCATTGCATGTTTACATAGTTCTGTGTGACTGCATTGTCTTGTGTAATCAGCTGATCTGTTTATCAGTTGTGACAACATGTCACTTTTGTTCACAGCCCAAAGAAGAAATGCGCCAACATGTCAACACATACGAAACAAAAAAAGTGACCTCGAGCAGTCCAAACAAACATTTATGATGATTTAGCTTCTGGTGGGGGAAGCCTTGCTCACAATTAATACATCAGCAGAAGTGTTTCATTTAAATGGGCTTGAGTAATCGCTGTCTACATTGGGTTTAGACGTCTGTCGTTATGATTAAGGGCTAGTTCACAGGCGACCGGTCGCGTGACCAAGTTAGTCTCTTTGCAACTGGTCGCAAAGTGACTGCCTTGGCTCGGCCGAGCACTCCGTGGTGGCGATGGTAGCACAGAGGAATGCACTCGTTTGTATCTGACGGCAGTGGGCCAGCGCAAAAAAAAAAAAAGCAATGAGCCCGGATGTAAACAAATGCTGACGTCACTTCTGGGCTTCGCTGATTGATGCTAGCCGTCCTGCGACTGAAAAATCGCGCATAGAGCGACTGAGTCAAAGCAGTCGTTTTGCGACCAAAGCGACTGTTTGGGACCAGTCGCAAAGCGGCTAATTTGGTCGCGTGACTGGTCGCCGGTGTGAACCAGCCCTTACTGTGTTACAAGTGGTCTGTTTGATAAGCAATTCCAGATGTTGCTGAGACGCTGTCATTTTTTTCGGTTGCGATGATTGTTGCGTTGTCTGACTCAATATTGCAGTCATTCATGACGGCATGTTCAGCTAAAGTGTTGTTGCTGACGCTCTTATTTTCTATGCCATGGGCAAGCTGTTGCAGACGTTTCTTGTAGTTTCCTGACTGACCGGTGTAAACACCCTTGCACTTTGCGCAAGGTATCTTGTAAACTACACTGGGGGAAACCCTCCTTCGGCAGGCAGTCTTTCACTCTCTATCTCATAACTTGATGGCACACCTTTTTGGGTAGACTGTGTGCCACGTGTATGTCATACTCACGTAGGACATGTGCCATCATAGCTCGGCACACTCACTCATGAGTGCACTCAACTCACACTCATTTGAACGTGGCGAGTGGAGTATGAGTGAGTACTCATGCGTGTGAGTGGACGTGAGTGAGAAGTCATGAGTGTGAGTGGTCGTGAGTGTGAACGTGAGTGAGTACTCATGAGTGTGAGTGGACGTGAGTGAGTGCGAAGGCTGAAAAAATTTTGGTGAGTGAGTTTGAGTGAGTACTCCCTTAAAGTGCCGACCTATGTGTGCCATACATTAGCTTGTTTCAGGAATAGACTGTACAGGGGGCTCGCTTCGTAGAAGCAGGGGGGATGGCGGGAAGGAGGTGCGTCAACGTGTCCCCGTCACAACATCTGAATTTCACCTCTGTGCGCTGCGCCGCCCATGACAGGGCTGTTGACAGCATGCTACTGCAGTGTGCCAAAAAATTGCTCAAAGACACAGAATGTGAACACGGCAAAGACATGGGACGACTTCTCTAACTGCGGATACCCTAAGCACTTTATCAGCTGTAGAGGTTTAACTGCGCTAAGACAAGGACACCAGAGAAAGAAAAATACAGTACGTGCCTTGTCCTTGTCTTAGCACAGTTAAACCATTATTATGAAATGAAGGTCAAACAACTAGCCCAACTTGGTTCTCTTCTACTTTATCAGCACAAGGGAATGCTAACTGTTATGATGGGTAACATTGACATGCCTGCTTCTCGCCTCTATGCAGCGAGTCCATGTACCGTATATTAGAACAAGCGAATGTTTGGCACGTGTCCTATGTGAGTATGATGTGCATGTGGCACACATTCCATCCAAAAAGATGTGCCGTCAACCTGTGAGAGCGAAGGATCACCTGCCCAGGGAGCGCTTCCCCGGTTTGTTTACCAGATACCTTGCGCAGACTGCAAGGGTGTTTATATATGGGAGTCAGGAAACTACAAGAAGTGTCTGCTGCGGCATGCCCGTGATGTAAAGATTGAGTGTGTATCTCGACAACATTTTAGCAGAACACGCCATCATGAAGAACAAGATTGATCGAGACAACGCAAGAATCATTGCAACAAAAAAAAATGAAAGCATCTCGGCTACATCTGGGATCGCTTATCATACTGACTCCTTGTAACACAGTTAATCTTAAAAAAAGTCTAAGACTGATCTGTGCTTAGTCTTTGAAGCAATTACTCAAGCCCATTTAAACAAGCCACTTCTGGTGATGCATTCATTGTGAGCAAGACTCCCATTCTGGAAGCCGAAATGTGACACGTGTGTTTGGACTGGTCAGCGTCTCTCTTGTTTCAAATGTACCGTGCTGACCGAATGGGATTATGGCATGCTGTCAACCTCCATGTCAACGCAGAGTGCATGCGCTATGGGAAATCAAGAAAAAGGAGGAACAAATTGCAACAAAAAATGACGTAATTTTTAAAGTTGAGGTTGAGGTTTCCACCGAAAAGCAAACCCTGTCTTGGGAACAAGAGGGCTATTCAAATGCAGCCCAACTATGCTATGGCGTCCTAGACTTTAAGGTGAAGCTCAAGTGTCTTTCTTAGTGTTTTAAAACGTTGGTAGTGTCGGATGGTTAGCAGATATGGATAAGAAAAGCCTAATAAATTGCTTAGGTTGGTCTGTAAAAACTGTGTGAGGGCTGAGCTACGCCATTTTCTGAATAGCCATGCAGGCCGCTTGCCACTCTATTGAAAAGGAGACTGCAGAGGAGGCGCTTCTGGATGACGTGGCCTGTTTGAGCCTATCATTGTGGGGTGAACAGTTATCACCATCACTTGAGGCTTCACCATGGAGATTGGAGGTGTGTAGTATTTGATGACCATTTGTATATTGTGCACCAGTGGTAGCGTAGGTAGGTTGCTTTCTTTCTGGCTTCCTTTTGTGTCATATTATATGTGAATTCTCTTGCTTGTTGCTGAACGATAGAAGGGGAATTTTAAGGGCCCATTTTTTGTTTGCTTTGTTAGACACAACCTTAATGAGAACCTACAGACAATCAAGCCACCAAAAGTGTAGGGGACGTTTTCCTAGTAATTATGACATACATGTGAAAAAATTAAAGTGGACAAAAAAGAACCTGCAACCTTCTGATAATGCGAATGATGCTCTAGCAATTGAGCTATGGTTGCAGTCGTCCCACCGTCCACTTTATGGGGTATATCTGTGCATTAAAACCAGGGAGTGCTAGCACTGCTCGTAGCCGTGATGGCAAATGCGGAACATCCCCCCCCCTTTTTTTTGCCTGATGGCGTCGCATAGCACGTGATCTGTATAGACATGTTTCTAGACAAGTTGTTGCAATTAAGCAGACTATTCAATAGGCACTTACCACAGAACCGCCTAGGCCTTGTGTGGTTGTAACCTTGATTGTGACTTATTCTGCACTGCTTACGATTCGCAGTATATCATGCATAGATGTACGATATACTGTATACATAATATACTTTCACAGATGTGCTCTGAAAGAGCGGCATGATAACAGTGTGCAAGTTCTCTGTCACGTGGCTTTGTTTTCTTCTCACAGTTCATGGCATGTATTTTTTTTTTTATTTTTTTTTTTGCTGTTCACTAAAATGGATCTGCGAAGCATTATCCAGGAAGTAAATCACTTAATGGTTTCTGAAAGTGCTCTACAGCTCCGGAATCATGCTTTATCTCCAGGCAATAATTAGGACCTTGAGTAGCTAAGCATAATTAATGAGTGCCTTTCATTTTTAAAGTTTTGACTAAAGTTACGCGTGTGATGAGGTTTATATAGGCTATAAGGTCGTAATGAATAAGGACCGCATGATAAAGCAGTTCAAGGCTGGCAAAGATGGCACAAGCTCTCGCACAGCACCAGTCCCTATTGTCGCCCTCTTTTCACAGACGTCCCTTTGTCGTCCCTGTTGTGCCCTTTGGTACATCTGCTCCACTACAATACCCCTGGAGTGAAGTGTAGCCATCCTGGCGACTCGGGGAGTAGGTAGAATGACGGGGTCGTAGTATGACTTTAGACGGTCGACATGTACGGTCTCACTTCCTTGACGGTGGATTGTTTGAGGGGGCTTGACAATGTTGTTCACTGGCAAGGTGGCATCAGTGATACGGTACGGACCATGGTACCATGCCAGAAGTTTAGAAGAGAGGCCAGGGACGTGGGGTGGTACCCATAGCCAAACAAGGGAGCCAACAGCAAACGTGGGAGCTGGGTGATGAATGTCGTCATGCAGTGTCTTTTGTCGACCTTGAGCTTCGCTAGTCAGGGAACAAGCCAACTGGCGGCAGTCTTTGGTGTATCGGGCGACTTCAGAAATGTGAGTGCACTCGGAGTCATCAAGTCGGTACAGAAGTATGGTGTCCAGTGGGTGGGGAAGGCTCGGGGGCCGTACAAAGGAAAGAAGGGGAAAAGCTGGTAGGCGCTTGCACCGCATTGTTGTATGCAAAGGTAACAAAAGGCAGTACGGTGTCCCAGGTGGTGTGGTCGGAAGAGGTACACATCCTTAACGTGTTACCGAATGTGCGGTTTAACCACTTGGTTAGACCATTTGTCTGCGGATGGTAGGCGGTCGATTTCCGGTGAATGATGTTGCATTCAGCGAGGAGGGTTTGGATGACATCCAACACAAACACGACCCCTATCACTGAGTAGTTCCCGCGGAGCACCTTGGCTTAGAACGAAGTAAGAATGAAAAGAGCAACTTTGCGGCGGTCACTGCCGGGAGAGCTGCTGTCTCAGCATAGCGTGTCAGGGTGATTGACGCTGACAGTAATCCGCCGGTTTCCTGAACCACTGTACGGAAGGGGGCCGTAGAGGTCAACACCAACGCGGTCAAACGTGCCTGTAAGGTGTCGCTCTACTACACAAGGGACAAGCTGTATATAGGGTTCGTGGATGAAATCAAGGCTTTGACAGGCACGAATTTGGTTGGAAAGAATCATTTAATAAAAAACACGAGGACGCCGACCACAAGATGTGGAAGTTTGTATTGACTCTTTGGCACCCAGAATGTTAGCCTTGTTTAAAATGAGGCTCTCGTTTTGCGTGCTGAAACATCACTACACAAGTGTAGAAAGCTGGGCCAGTTGGAATGGATCCATGGAAAAATAGCAGCGCGAAAAACGAGACGATGCACACAGGGAGAACAGACAAGTACAAGCGCTGACTTTCAACTAAGCATCTTTAATAGGGAAATAAAACATATGCATCACACCGCCAAACGGTACATGCGCAAACAACACTTGCTCTTCTTTCCTCAAGCTCAAAACCAAAAAAGTACACACATGTCACATGTCTCATGTAATCCCAAGATACGAAATTTCCTTATCATGTAGTGTGTACCGATGCCTGACTGACACATGCAAGTGACAGCTTAGAAATGTGAGCGGCC
>JALIZH010027133.1:0-39256 GCA_030522465.1 Rhipicephalus appendiculatus
CGAGCTCCGGCAGGCCCTCCAGTATCTCGTATCGGAGTACGGCCGCCATCACACTCAGGCGGTCGCCATCTTGCATCGCGCAGAAGGACTGCTGGAGTTCGCGCTCAAGGTACCACACGCGCCACTGGTCGAATTCGTCGCAGCTCGAGCGGAACACTTCCTTCATTTCAGCGATAAGCTCACGCCGGGCATTGGACATCTCTTGGCGCAGCTCGTCACGTACGCTCTCGCCTGGCTGACGCTCCAGGCACTTGCGACAGTCCTCGACGAACTGGTCGTATCTGCGTGATAGGTAAAGTGAAAATTTCCGAAGTTATTGTTAGGTTTCGCAGGAGGAACCTTATAAGCAACGATTGCCAGCTCTGACGCTTCACGCTTCTAAATAGCTACATACGCGCACTTGCAACGTATACTCTGGCAACTGACACTTCAAGTGTCTACTTTGAGCGCTGTGTGCAGTGAAAAATACTGTTAAAGTTCGTCGTAGAATCAAGTACGTGCTAAGCATATTGCCTGCTTACATAGCTTTATTTGTTATATATGCTAGCAATACTGCGGTACACTAACCTAATAAAGTATGTACTAGGCCTGATGGATTGCACAGTCGTGGCTCATAGAACAAGATCCATGATCAATCAAGAATATACTACTTTGTACCACGCTGTGATTGCATATTCCCAATTTCAATACTAACCCTCAGTATATACAGTTTTGTGATTGCAGCTTCACATCGTCCCAGTGGTTATTGGTAGCATTCGTATCTAACAAGTGATAGCATTCGACGTGGAGGTGTCCGCTATGTATGGAGTTCAGTCACTTTAGTACATTTAAGGCTGTATACCTCTCGTTTCACTTATGGAGGTGCATTCTGGTAGATCAGGCACCATGCCAATGTAACATGCTGTTGTTTTTGTATCACCCACAGATGTCTGTTCGGGCACATACCGAAAAACAAACTTGAGTGCTATAACCAGAAAGAGTTATACTCCGTTTCGTGCATCAGAAGCAACACTGTACAAGTTAGCTAGGCTTCTTGCCCTTAATGCGTTTGTAACACCAAATAGTTTTTGCGGCCGAGAACGGGATTTCATTTTGTTTTTTAGGCTGAGCAATACACGAAGATTTTCAATATAAATAAGTAAACTCCGTTATACGGCTATCAGCATGTTTCTCCACACCACTTAGCATCTCGTTGTTCTTGGTTTTTGTTATTTCACTTGCAGCCAGTCGTGATGCATCACCTGCAAGCTCGTCCTGGGCTCACAGGAACGTTTACAACCACGAACGGAGACCCCGAGAAGCACGGAGTTACGCACTTTGGTGACCGAAATTCTTCGATAGCTTCAACAGTGTTGCCCTTGGTGTGTGAAGCAAAGTGTAGTAGACAGTTGCCTGTTCAGGCACACACTCAGTGGGATGCTTTGCAAAACAGTATTCAGCATATAACTCGCTACTGCAGGTGGCACGCATCATGTTTGCATATATTGTGAAATAGGCTCCTACACAGTGAAACTGATTAAACGCTTAATGCTACGACTGAACGTAAGTTTTAATGATTTAAAAAAATGTGAGAAAGCAAACGCATCAGTGTTATACAGTCGTGGTAGAAGTGCTGGCCCTCAACTTCAAGAGATGTTTGATAAAGACATAGAAGAAGCTTAGAGATTTTACAGTGAAAAAGCAAGTGTATTGCAAATTCGGTGACTGTTGCGCCAGTGTTGATGCAAAACTAAGGCTGTGATAATCTCAGATGAGTAAAATAAACACGAAATCAAATATTATATTGAATCGCTGAAACATTGCACACGTAAAAGATATTAATTGGTAGCATGCATTAAAACATGGGGAAAGAAGAAAACAGTGTGGTATTTTGTAGCAATACTCGGCAGATTGAGTTCAAAATTGAATCTAACGTGGTACACTACGCATTTAAGGCAGCCAAAAGAGCATACATTCAGAAAAGGTCGGAAAAAGTTGGTCATACTGCCATTTACAGCATGAGTGGAGGAACTACTTGTGTGCTGTAAGCAATACAGTAATAAGAAAAGGCATACGAGAGTGAATTTATCTTTCTTCAAGAAATCTGTGTGCCAAAGTACGGGTTGTGGGTGCTCCTCACCTGTTGTTCAGATCTGCACGGACGTTTTCACAGACCTCGGCCCAGCGTGACTCAATGCGCTCGTAGATGGCGCACAGCTCATCGCTAACCATGTACCGCCGCGCATCCATGCGTGGGTTCAGGCTATCCGGAACTGAGTCCAGGATCGTCTGGTCTCCAGTCGTATCCAAGGTGTCTTCGACCTCAACGGGTGCATCTGCCGTGGCTTGAGCCTGCAATCAGTCATCGTCCCTTATGCTATTGGACAATGTCGTAAGGAGCCGTCCAACACGCAGGGGTGGGCAAGTAACGAAGTTTATTTGTGAACCTTGCACGAATGGTACTAACAACGCTCTCGAGTTTTCAGCAATATTTTTGCGCCACTAATAAGGAGTTAACACACGGTGTCACAATGCACCGGTTTAAGTAGCAAACGATGTGATAATGACTTAGCTCCCTCAGATGTTGGGCTTCAGGGCTCGAGGCACAGCCCCGAAGCGACGTCCGTTTCGCGAAAGGTGCGGAAAAAAATTGCATAGCCCTCTAGATGAACAAACACTCGAAGCACGAAATCTCGGAAATTATATCTGCGCTTAAGCAGTCCAAATAAGGCGTCGTTAATGTTCACGCCGCACCATGCGCAAAACAACAAGGCATGGTGAGGTTGACAGACGCATGCCAGGCTCACCGTGTCTGTCTTCCGCGCGCGCAGAAGTATCAACATGAATAGTCACCAACTCGTCTAACTTTCGATTCTACTGCGAAACAACACACCTGTAACCCGTGCTTCGTAAGACAATGTAGCGGCGCTCTCGTTTTGGTGAGAACGCTAGTAACGCTAGCATCTACCTTGATGCGCTTATCCAACATGGTCGCAACAGCCAATGAAGCTAGACGCACCTTTGAGGGAGAGGACTCTTGCGGCACCTTGGTCGGCGACTGAATTCGAGAGCAAGATGGCTGCACCGGGAACATGGTCGCGAAGATGCCCGCTGTCGAGGTCGTGGTCGCCACGGCACGTGGCGTTTCGCGTAAAACCTCGAACAAAACCTCGCGAACCTGAGCCAGTGCTTCTTGCACGCTGCGCCGGCGTTCGCCGGGAATACGCCGCGGGCTGAAGTCGTCGGCAGAAAAAAAGAGGGGTGGGGCTCCTTTCTCTGGAAGAAAAATCGGGATGCACATTGAAGTAACTATCGCTTGCTGAGGTTGGTACGGCTCAGGATCAGTAAAAAAAAATAAAAAATTCTGAGTACAAAGAACATTGGGCGATTGTATCAGGCGTTTTTCACGATGACCGGCACTTTTCAACTTGACACTTTTCTAGTGTCTTTTCAACGTATCTGTATGTAGCCAGTATCTTGTTCTCCGGCACTCTAATGTGTGTTAGTTCTGGGTTCAGTTAATTGCTTTCTATTGATCTGAGAAATTAACATTGACACTTTTTGCAAATGAGTTCTGCGGAAGCCCGCAAGGTGGCGGAAGGGTTAAGAAAGGGAAAATAGACAACCACGCGTTTGTAGCGCGAACTGACAAGGAAATCCATACGGATTTGACAATCCATACCGATTGACACTTTTTGTTTATTACAGATATGACCACTGTTTTCTTTTTTTTCTATTCGATGCTGTGCTATAGGATTTGCTAGGTATTCTTTATCGGGCATTTAACTATAACTACAGGTCCGACAAGTGTTCGTTATCTGCATATGTAATACGAAATAAACATTTTGATTTGATTTGATTTGAAACAGGTCCGGCGTAGAGCGCATTGAAACTACCTATGAACCCATACCGACTACGAATGCACGAGTTTGTCTTGTGTACTGTTGCCTTTTCTGAACCCAAAAGAGATCTTAAAGCGAAAGTTATACGTCTCTTGTCTCAAGATAATGGGAGGTACTGAAATTATCACGTAAGCGCGCGAGCTGCGCTTCCAGTTTATTTATGCAGCGTTCGTGTGAGTAAAAATTTTGGGAGGTAGTAACATTCATATGGCGACGGATATGGATGTGGCGGGGAAGAGCAAGAAAGTACGTCACAGTGAATGAGGTTAGGATAGCTCGAAATGCCGCGTGTTGTGACCGCTATAAGGACGATGCGGCTACATATCATCGAAGCAGCGGCAATGGCCCGACGGATGCCACACGCAGGCGTTAATGCAGAATTAGTGGAGACAGAGACGACTGCCGCGAAAGCAGATCAGCGGGAAGTGCAACAGCAGGTCAACAGAAGGGCGAACCAGGTTTTCGCCATTGCCTTCTTAGATATTGCTAGCATACCCGTAATTTTTTTCGACGTCTCTTGCAGACTTCGGCTACATCAAATCTCTTTCGTCCGATGCCACTGAACTTAATACATCAAATATACTATTGTGTCCTACCCCAGCGAATACATAACCCTCGCGCTTGTTCAGTTTTGCGGTTCAGGATCAGTAAAAAAAAAAAAATCCAGATAAAGAGCAACAGATAGTTGTATCAGGTTTCTTTCACGATGGTCTGCAGTTGTCTCTGACACTTCTCCAGATATTGTTCTTTAAAGGTTGAATAACTAGTGGCTATTTATAAAAAAAAAAAAATAGGCGAAGTGCGAATAATGTCCTAGTTTGCTGTAAGTGACGGCAAGCGGAATTAACCTGGTGCTATCCAGCAAACGTGAGTCACTTACATGTGTAATAATAAAGACACAAGATAAGTTAGAAGAGTTGGAGGACGATGTTTAGGGTTGCAGGTGGACCTATAGCGTTTCGAGATATGTAGCCACTTGTCCCGCCTCGTTTCTTCCTTGAAGATCACGTTTAAAACGCATTTAAGAGCAAAGCGCGGGCTGACAGGCAAGAACGTGCGCGCAGATCGATGGAACAATTCACATACAGCGGCCCGTTAGATATCTGCCTTATGACGGCGTTATGCCACACCCCATCCCACTGCATAACGCCCCAATATGAGTGTCACTTATTACCAATCACATACGAGATCTGTAGCGCTTAAAGACCACCAGAATTCTCGCGACAACCCCTTTCTGAACTTTCAATGTCCACGCGGAAGCACCATATCGTTCACTGTGTGATGTGGTGAGCATAGCGCTCGAGTGCTTCAAACAGAAACTCGAGTTCATGGCGCTTCAATAACGAACGTTCAACATCAACATAGGTATTGAAAGTCTTAAAAAATGGCATCGCAGTAAGTCTGATCCTGTAAGCCATGCTGGTGTATACGTGCTGACCCCCTGCGAATGCTATGTAGCAGAGAGGCCTCTGCCCTAGTTAGCCCTTTTGTTACGCGTTTCGGGGGGCAGAGTCAGCCATAAAGAATAAAAATTCACGCATCTCCACGAAGTGAATGAAGACGAGTGGACAAAGCTAGGTACTTAGGTCCATAATGTCTTCGTTGAAGTCGCCGACTAGTATAAATGATGGACAGATGGACGGACGGACGGGCGGACAGATGCATGAACGGATGGAATGACGGACAGATGGACGGACGCGCGGATAGATGGACGGACGGACGACAAAGGTGACCATGTATTGTGCTGTCATATACTTGATTGATGTACACAAAGTAGGTTTTTTACACAGTTCGCTTTTCGTTGTGCAGGTGTTCAGTTTCGGTTTTGGTTCTGTAGACTACAGCGGACGGACGGACATTGTGAGGTCCTAAGGTGCTTCGCCCCTAAACTGCTCGTTGGCAGCTTCTTTTAAAAACCATTATGGATCTCTCCTCTGATGCACTACGTTCTAAAGGTTTTCCAAGCATGCCTGTCAACCACCTCATTGCTCGTTATGCCCACATGTGACAAGACCCATTTAAAAGTTACATTATGTCTTTAGCTGTGAAGTTCTTTGAGAGCACTGCTCCAAGAAAAATAATAAATACCTTGCTGCAATAGATGCAGAGCGGCACCTGGTATATCACACAGGCGTATACCCGTAGCCATGTGTGCAAAAATGGCGGTCGCCCATACTGCCCTCTGCTGAATAGTACGAATATACAATGATACCCTTCAACATAGGCCTTCATGATAACTGAGGGGGGACGCGAAATACACACCACACCAGAAAAACGAGGACACGGGACAACGACCTCGCATTTCTTGTTTGCTGTGTAATTTGCGCCGCCCTTAGTTATCACGTACCAAGACCAACTCGCCGATTTATAAGCCTTCGAACACACAATTTCTTAATGAAAAAAAAAATCTGTTCCTCTTGTCTATGGTTTGAAACCGAATAACTTTCATTATTTGCTCACCCTCTTCTGCGTACTTTAAGGGGCGAGTTTGTGTTTTGAAGAAAACTTGGCGTTTGAGAGATGCCAGAGGTTTTTTGAGAGCTTTGTAGCGTCTGAAGGTGACAATGATACTATATTAGGCGGCTCTGTTAGGAGAACAGAGAAAAAGTACTATAACGGGTAACGCATAATCAGAACGTTCTATAGCTGATTAAAGCCATGGCAAATTGCGTGACTTTGAATGTGTGCATAAAAATGTTATACTCACCGGTCGCAGTGCTTGATTGCAAGTTTTTCCTCGGCTGCAGGAACAGCAGCTGTGAACAATCAGTGAAGTAATAATTAAATAATTGAATGAATATAATAGTATGAGCACTTTTCGAAGTTTTTAACTAGAAGTAGAATGCACGAAGGTACGACAGGTGAGGTGAACAAGGACAGAGGCATCTACTTGTTGACTTCGTGTTTTATCCTTTGCTGCAACGCAGTTCTACATTACACAGTTCTAGATTCTTAATACATTCTGGAGTTCCAGATGAAAAAAATTACAGCTATTCATATAATTATTTCTAGTTTTTGCGTTTTTTGGCTGCCGCAATAGCACTTTGAGCAGATCTCATTACGGATATAGTAATTAATAATAGATGAACCAGTTCAACAGGATCTTGAATTTTCTAAAGGGGATTGATTTAAAACCACAGGTGACAAACTAAGCGCACATCTGTCAACCAATGTTTTTTCTCACTAGAACATTTTAACATGCTGTCCACTTTTATTAGACAAACCGTATAATGGTCGCAGCAACTGTATTATAGAACACATTACAGACAAAATAAGATAAAGCTGATACCTGATTAACTCGAACATAAAAACAAAAGCAAACAGCGTACAAAATTTCATCAAGCGCAGCACAGCTCTAACAACGCTCCTCGCTTTATCTTTGTTTGTTGTTGGTCCTTCGACCTACACGTTTTCGTTAAACTAAAAATTCTTTCAAACTCCGTGCGACGTAGCTGTATGCCTGACTTGTCAAATGTCATCATTAACTTTTCTTAATGCAAGATCGGGCTACCTTTTGACCCTCACGCCTCTGTCTCGTACGCATTTCACTGTCAATGAGTATTTAACAGGACTGCTACTTCTCTTGAGCCAACGTTTTTCCAATCACCAAGAAGTGGCGTTTCTGCGATTCCCTAAGCATGATTCTGTTTTGCAGCTAATGCTATTCCTCGATAGCAAAACGGGCTTCAGAAACATTTCTAGTCATTTATGTAATACGCCTCGTTGGCCACTGACCTCTTTCATTTCGGGAAAATGTAGCCACATAAAGCATCCAAAATCACTGCTTTTGTGAAGTAATTCATCTATCTACGAAATAAGTAACTTGCCTGTGTGTATAGGTTGGCACATCTCGAAACAAAGGTCGCCTATATGACGACTCCATGACATGCATCGAATTGATACGATACCGGAGAAGCTGGACTGGCCCGAGGGCACGCTCGCGCAGAAAGGTTGCCTTTAATAATCTGAGTACCTTTCAAGACCTTTGATATCCGAGTGCGAAGACACTGCGGCCAATCCCTCAGAGACGAAGAAATCTCTGAATATGAAATTTATGAAATGCTCGGGATGCCTTGCTGAGTGACACATATAAAAAAATTTTTCAAAATGTTTGTTTTTTTTTTTTTTTGTGAATGACTATCAGCCTTACGGTTTTCTAAGGAGTCTCCTCGCGTTGATAAAAGGAGCCAGGTGCGATGCTTTGAATGATTATATGCACGACAATGCTGCATAACAAATCGCAGGGGTAATAGCCAAGTTATAGTAGTTGACAATATAGTGATTGCGCAGCATTTTTGGCCATGACAAATGTTCGTTAAAATGATAATCCGTATGTACCGAAGCTAGGCAATAACATTGTAGCAGTGACAGTGATAATGAGGACAAATGAAGTCGTACTTTTACGATAAAATAATGTAAACATTTTATTATCACTTTAGGAGACCGTGAGCTGAACTCTGCACGTCTGGTCTGCTCAAGTCGAACCGTGAGCAAAGATATATAAGCTTTGCCTACAATAAAGACACCTCTCGTGTCGTATAGGATCGTCTCAAGTCACGGTGAAAAGTCACGGCTATCCATGGAGACGGTATGTTAGAGATCTACGCATCGTGCTCACAGAAGTTACAATAGCTTGACAGGCGAGTTGGTTCATCGTAGTTATGTCGTAGTTACAGCGCGACAACGGTGCCGTTTCTTCCTACCGTTGTCGCGCTGTAACTACGATATAACCACAGAAGTTACCTGCCAGTTATGAACCTGTTTGAATAAGTCATCAAGGTTTCAGCTTTCATGTTTGACGTGCTCCGCATTGTATCACAAAGCAGTAAGACATTTTCATCACAACACGTGGTCTTAGGTGCGAGCTTTATGAACTACATAAATGTGGTGTTGCAATGTGCTGAGGAATACAACGGTGCCTCATCAACAACGAGTAAACCATAGCGAGCATCCGAGATCAACTTTTTACAAGTAAATATCATACTGAGTGCACAGTTAAGATTGTCGAAGTAGTGAACTCAGCAAATGTTCATACTACTGCGTAGTGGTAGTAGAATGTAACATTTATTAGGAATCCTGGCACGATGATCAAGCCATCGTGCAACGACATTAGACAAATTGTCCACATTTAAGCATTGAAATAGGCACCCTATTATTTAGTACTTATCCTCTCACTAGTGGGGCTTTGATAAACACATTTTAAAGGGGCCCAGCAACATTTTCACAACTAAAGATCGAATGGCTTCATTAAAGGAGTTTGCTGCCTCACGAATCAACCCCGGAAAATTTTCTAGAATCCATAGATTTGTCGCACGCTGTAATTGCTTTCTCTCTTCTCTCGTCCAGACAAGCCCGCTGGAAGCTATACAGGGAGGGATGGCAAGGGGGAATATGTAACGTCACATGCGCATCATGAACTTGAGCAGTTTCATTTTTTTTTCTTTGAACGCATGGCTTACTTAATGATTTCGCAAGAGCGCTTGCACTCGGTCACGTGGCGGCCTTCAGTGGCGGTTGCAGTAACTATTCAGCCGACGAGGCATATCGGCCAATGGCCGTGAACTTGGGTAATGGCGCGGTCATTTGGGTATATGACCTCATTTGTAGAAAGAAGAGGGAATTATTTCTAACTGACCTTGAGAATTGTAAATTCCAGGCCGTGCGCTGCGCTATAATGTTTGACTCGCGTGTGCTCAGAAGCCTCGACTACTGATCTGCAGCCTTTTCTGACCATGGTGAAAAAGTGTTGCGGGGCCCCTTTAATGCAGTAATCTGTTTCCCCGAAGCGCATGTAGCTTTCCATACTTGTCCACAGATTATCTGCTTTTCCCAGGGAACGTCCTCATTCTTGTAAGCTGGCTCGGGACACCGTCTGAAGTTACAAAAATCGATTATTTCTTACGGATATATGAATAAAAAAGCCAGTCCAGCTTTGAAAAATGTTCACCGACTTACATGGCCTTGCTGCATGACTTGTTGCCATTGCAGCACATGTCGAGGACACCCCGTTGACAGCATTCGCTGCCAGCTGGATCGAGGACGTCTGGCAGACCTTTTCGTTGATTTCCTGGAGTTGCAGCGAAACTCTTCCATCGCCTTGGTACGTGCACTTCGGCTGCTGTCTCTCCGCAGGCCATTGATCCGTCTGTATACGAAGAAATCAGGCGGAAATGCCTCGAAAATATTAAGCACGTCAGAGTATAGGCCACATTATTAAACTGAATTAAGTAAAGGAAGCGCTGTAAATTAGCCAGCAAGGACAAGTGCTGGCTCGAGACAACACGAGCGTTCGGTGGTGTAGTGTTTAGTACTATCGACGAAGAAGCAAAAGAACATGGATTTCGCGTTAGAGTCACCTTGGGCAAATGAATTAAGAACCTGCGGCTTTTTATCCTTTCAAACGGCCCGCACTGGTGTACACTGAAAATGACGTGACACGAAGAGGAGCACATTTCTGGCAAATGCATGGTAAAACAGGGGCTGCATTTTGGATAGCCAACACGTATAATATTGTTCGTTGCGTACCTGTGTGGCAGCTTCTGCAGTGCTGGGTCGAGAGCAAGGACACTTGATCGTGACCTGGACGTGCATATTGTCGTGCTGGTGGCAGCTACAGGAGATCACCGACACGGCCGACGGCGGCATACGCATGCCACACGGTTCACCAGCCGCCCCGCAAGGAGCTTGCTGCGGGTTGGCCGACGTGGGTTCACCGGAGTCGCGGGCATCGGTGATAGACCCCAGGCGTTGCGTCAGTTCGCCCATTAGACGCTCGTGAGTGGCAGCAGTGTCCGAGACCTGGCTATAACTCATGGCACTAGTGCTGACACACAACTTGCACGCTTCGTGTTGCAACTTCGGAGGAGTCTTGCACAAGCCAGGTACTAGCCGTGTATCAGGCTCCCGTCAGCGGGTTCCAGTGGCCTGATTTCGCATCCAAAAGAAGAAAACATAATGCACAATTACTACTGCAGAGTTTCACCATCGCAATTTTACTGAAGTAATGATTTTCAGTCGTATTCAAGTCAGTTTCCGCTCACACATTTCTCCTCTCCCAATGAAGCTCTAAAACATCTTCAGGGGGTGCGTTATGGCACCCTGAACACGGCTTCACATGAGAGCGGTGTACATCTGCCAGGCGATGATGAATGCAAAATGGAAGTGACATATCAAGCTAGTAGAAACGATCAAAAGTGACCGCAGCTCCTCATAGGCTGTCTATGAGGACGCTGTACACATAGATGCGTGGTGCCTAGGAAAGTTCAGACTGCAAAAGCATGGCGAAACTTCGACTGATTTCACCGCTCTTATATGTAACGTACACATAACATAGCAAGCGACGTAATAACGAGTATGCCTTTTAACTGTACTTGAAATCTTTAGCATGACCACACTTAAGCGTGAGTACAGTGACCAAGACACTTGATTAATCGTCGAATCTTGTTCCTACACTCTCAGTACGGTCCTGGATAATAGCCTCGATATAGGCGGCATCCTTCGACGTACTGTTTATTATCACGGCTATGGACAGCCCAGCGAAGAGAAGTATACGTTACTCTCTTCAGGCGGCCTCGAACTTGAGGAGTGCCGCCTATAAACTATCGCAGTAAGCGGCCGAAGTCCGCATACGGCCCCGCAGGCCGATCCGCGTGCGAGTTGAGCCGTTGAGCGGCAGGGAACAAGCGTCGGAAACAACTGCACCACGCATGCGCTTGAACGAAAAAAAAAGAAAGAAGAATTGAGACGCGCGCTCCGCGCTCGCCCGGCGCGCGTGCGTGAAGGAAAAAAAAAAAGAAAGAAAAAAAAAAACGTCAGACGAGCATCACGGAAGCTGAGAACTTTCGTGTTCGCCGCGCGGCCGCTCCATCACGAGACGTGCAGGCGACAGATCTTTGAGGCCGGTAACCGTCACCTGTACGTACTTGGAAAGCGCTAAACTGCGTCGGCTGCGCGCTTTGCGCCTGCCGCTGGGTGATATGTTTTCATCAATAGATATGAAAGGTGTGTATCGAGGGCAATGTAACGCGCCGCAATGTGAGTGCGATGGATTTTGCCGCGCCGGGAACAATGAGCCTGCCGCACCATACCAGGCTGGTTGGTGGGCGTACTGCGGGCACAGTCCAGTACAACATGCTCGAATTGGTAAGTAGCCTTTTTGTTTTCTTTGATGGTGTCGTGGTATCTGCTGATGCATGTGCAGGATCCAATTTTGCTGTGTGAACGAAAAAAAAAAAAATAGGAGGAGTGTGGGCACACTTCGCCCGTTATATATATACATTGATCGTGTTATACTTGCGAGAGAACATTAAGCGCAGCAGTAACTACTCCCGAATTTACATGTTTTGTGTGTAATCTTCGTTACATCCCATTGTAGATGCGCTTTTTCGCGGAATACAATGCTTCTTATGTTATCATGTGTACACATTACGTTGTGACAAATTTGTTTTCAATTTACTCAGTTCATGGCTCGCATTTGTTTCGTGACTAAATTGTGGCATGCCAGCTTGTGTAACTTTTCAACATCTTGAACCGCGTACGTTTTTTCAGGGTCGAGATCTACGCAGGACGTGTTCTTCATGCCGCCCGATGTGCCACCCAGTCAACCGCAGGAAGCGATTGAAACACTTTCCAGTGCTTACGGTACACTTTATTTAGGATATCATACATCTCCCTGCATTTGGGCAAGCCCCAGTGTTACTGTTTTGATTCCAATAAAAGACGACAAACAACATTTGTTTTATCAGTTATCGAGTTATGACATTTGTCACGCATTAAAAAAGAAAGTACTTGTGCATGCAAAACAGATTCCTGAAACACTGGCCTATCAATATCAATGCTCGTGTTCTACAAAACAAGTTGAACAGGTGATTTTTGGAAAACAATGCACAAAAGGAATAAACGGAAGGCAGTGAGACAGAGAGTGATCCACATTGATTGAAAATTGGTGGGTTGAACTTTTATTAATGGTTCTGTAATTGCATGGTGAACTCGAAAATCGAGTGCAGGTGCACCAGGCAGCAGGAGATCATATGCCACCGACTTTTTTTCAGTTTTGAATATCTGCTACAGTTCTCGTATTCTAGCATGGCATTTGTAACGTTGAACCACGATCAAGCCAACCTGTGTACTGCTGTGGCAATGTACCAGTTATAATATATCCTCATTTTCTGAAAATCAGCTGTTTTATTGAGGCATGCAGCAACAATATTTCAAGTTCGTTCTGCTCCCCAACTACACGCGGACGTTCGCGAAAGAGACGTGCAAAAGCATCGACTATTTATTTGGAGGGAAACTTGTCCGTGGCAAATTTGTGTACGTCATACTTGATCTTGGCGCACGTTTCGACATTCACTTGAACAGCGGTGTGATGCTGAGTAAAAAAAACCACTGTGTCGCGCGAAATAGCGCGCATAAGTGGTAATTGCTGAAACAGATGATCGTCGAACTGCTAAAAAGGGGCTGCTGACCGAACGTGCGGCTAGCGACGGTTCACGCGCACTAAGTGCAAATGTTAGTTTAGGCACTTTAAAATACCCATTCAAGCATTAACGTGCCAAAGCAGGTTAACGTTACACGAACAGCTGAGAACGGGCTGCTGTCACTGACGCGCGTGTACGTCGCGGCATAAATAACGGAAATTGCTCGCAGCACACGCACATGGGAAAAATGTACGTGGGTTCCGAGATCTGAGGATATCCTCGTCACGCTGGTTTACATTCGCGAATTTTCGTTGAGCGAAACAACCGCTGTTCACGGAGAAGCTTTAACGACACACGGACACACGTTAATCGTTCTTGCGGCACGGCGAATTACGAACCGAACTCGGAGCCGAATGTGCTTACCGCGTTTGTCTGGAGTTCATGAAGCCCCGCAAACTATTTGCTGACCGAATGCACCCTCAAACACATGCACATGGCACAAAAACAGAAGTTCAACGTCGCGCCGACTGTTTGCAAACGGCATGGTAGATATATACCCCCGCGAAAAAACGAGCATTCCTGCGGTGGCGCTGTGGTGCAATGGGTAAGTTATCTGCTTTCAGTGCACGCGGCCCCGAGTTCGATTCCAGTGCTGTGCGTAATTTGCATGTTGTTGTCGCAGATGTTGATGATTGTGATACTGTTCATCTTCTAATTACCCGAAGTGATAATTACAACCGTCAAACTGGCGAGAAAACGGTTGACAGCGTCAAATCACTTTTTTTTCTCGCAACCGCATCAGGGCCGCCTACAGACAGG
The DNA here is from genome assembly GCA_030522465.1 of Rhipicephalus appendiculatus. Classification (NCBI taxonomy): domain Eukaryota; kingdom Metazoa; phylum Arthropoda; class Arachnida; order Ixodida; family Ixodidae; genus Rhipicephalus; species Rhipicephalus appendiculatus. The sequence continues at coordinate 14,120 of JALIZH010027133.1, forward strand.
CCGCGTACAGGGCCGTCACGCGTAACCGCAGGCCGTACCTAGCCAGGAAAAATTTGACTTAAAATCCCGCCTAAGCGTCACCACGGCTATTCTGAAGGCCACTTAGAATAGGGCCGCTTCTTCTGGGACACGGCTACGGAGCCGCGAGACGAACTGACTAGATGCGGCCATAATTTGACCGGATTTCCTGCCTGTAGGCGTGTATTCTAGCCGGGATTTGACTGAGAGTGTACTAACGCATGACTGGTATCTGCATAAATAGGATATAAAAAAAGCTAATATCGGCAAATCTTCTAGTCTCGTGAAATCTTCAAAAAGTCGCGAATACAAGACAGGAACCGAAATGCTAGTAGCATCTCATAGCACCTGCATAGATATCTGACGAATGCTACGGAATTTTATGGAATGCGCGATTACGGAATGCACGTTAAAGAAACCCAGGTGGACTAAATTCCTGGATCATTCCACTACTCATGCCTGAAGGATATGGCGTTGTTGACAAGTAAAACAGCAGTATTTTTGTTCCAAATCTAGAAGGCGGAAAATAATATCTATCTATGTTCGCCACTGTCTGCCTTTGCGTTGATAGGGAATAATGGTTTGCATATCACATTCCCTTTTATAACAAAAATATCGCATCCAGTGAGAATTATACTAAAATGTTATTTACGACGCGCTGAGAGCGCGAAAAAGAGATACGGGCGAAGAAAATACGGACCCGCTCCACTATCCCAACTTTGAAATGGTCGTTGGTGCACCCATTAGCCCTCATAAATGCTTTTTGTTTGAAAGAAGCACAGTGAACGAGACCTTCATTGTGGCTCACATGCAAGTTTTCTATATGTTCCGTGCGTAAACCGGCTGGTATTTCGAATATGCGCTTGAGCTAAAATTGTTCGTATTAGCACATTGCGGCCAACCTTGATACTCGGACATACAATAATGCGAAGGTGACCATCAAATAGAAAAATAATGGTTAGGCACGACAATCTTTCTTAAATTAAGCCCTAGATTGAAAAAAAAACAGGCAGTTGTCAGCTCGCACGTATATATTTCCCAAAGATATAGTAAGTAATCACCACGAACCACTTGGCAAATTTTTATAAAATTTCGACTATCATTTAATTTGGGCACAGCGTGCTGCCCGCAGAAAAGGCTGCTGGTACAGTGAAAAAGTGTAATATTATCTCTGCGATATATTCATATGTGGGAAGCTTTTTAGCAGCGCTGGCCTTCAACCAAAAAGTGCTCTTTTGTCTACGCAGGTATGACTTAAACACTGGCAACGAGAAAGGGTTATCGTGACTTATAAAGGTTTTTACTGACAAACACAGGTATATGAGAGCCTCAATAAGATGTGTAAATACTGCAATCTGATTTTTTTAGATGGAAATTAAGAGGAAATTCTGTCCTCAGCCTCCAGCCGGCAACTAAAAGTCGCCCCCACTTTGTGGCTTTTATCCTGCTGCCTTCAAAATTAGTCTCGAAAAAAAAATTGTTATAAAATTGATCATGATGCAGTGCCGCCACATCGGCAGGGCTGCGAAGGTACAGAGCTTGCTTGAGCAATTTTTTGTTATTCATAATGCATGCTGGAACAGATGCTACAAACCCGCCTGGGAGGAAGCGCTTAGCTGTGGCTATTCTTGTACGCTGTAAGTTCTAATATTGGGGGGAACGTTTTGCTGCTGAACTCATCGTGTGGCTGACTGGCAGCTTTATTTTTATACCTTTGAGCCTTTCTTCGTTTACTATGCCCACCATTTCAAAGGACTCACAAATGATTGGGCATTCTGTGAAGTTAAAAAAAATCTCACAAAACAACGCGTTGTTGGCAGGAGTGGCCAAAGAGTTGAATAAATTAGACGCATCACATTACACAAAGACGCCGCAATAACAGGCTCATGCCAATTAGTTCTAATGTCGCATATATAGATTAAAGACTGGATGCGCAAGAACTGCTTAAATAAAAGAAACAAGTAGCGAAATACGGTACAGAACGCCTTCCTTTAAAGCTTTAATCTCTGGATGTTTACAAATATCCTTCTTGCTTCCGAGTGCGTTTCGAAACCCTCGAGAGGCTACACTTTCACGCCGCTACGCTAACTTCAACAACGTATCATAACCTCCAGACGCTAATCGGGTAAGCGCAGCAGCTCTGCCAAGAACAGACGTTCACCTAAAGGCGTTGCGTCCTTAGAGATTAAGCTTTTACCATGAAAGTGATGCCGACCGTACTGTGGACGTTGAAGGGAAGCAACGCATCGCGTCTCTTGACTGAAGATCATTAAACGAGCGAAAAATAATCACCACATGAGCATTAAAACATACATAACATACTCAACGCTACACCCCAATGCGTCCAGTTTAGATTTCGACGCTAACAAGTTTCGCGGTTGCGCAAACGACCTATCCCTTCCGACACCGCTCGCGGGTGAATTGCTGTTTGAGGTGCAATTTGTTTGGTTCCTGAAGTATACGTTCAAGATAACCGAAAAGTTCAAGCTTACCTGATGGAATCGTGACGCATCCACAGAATGAACAGGAACTGCTGCGTGGTTTCGTCAAATGCACCATGGGAGCCTCGAGGTGCACGCGCTGCTGGAGCACGGAGGAACGCAGAAAATTGAAAGAAAAAAAAAATCCACAGAACAAGCGCCACCACTCGCTTTTGCCTGGAATTCAATTGGCGCCGGAATTCGTACTGTTTGAGCAACGTTTTTTTTTCAGCTTCAAAAGTGTTCCCATCGGCACAAGGAAAATTAACAGCGTGTCCCAGCAAAATTTAAAAAAAAAGCGCAGCGAGATCAGAAGATTCGACTAGACGCATTTCATCAGCGGCCGCTTACGCGCACGCTAGTAAACTTTTTATTCTCAGCGCCCAGTTTAAAACTGACAGTTAACTGTGTAAATAACTTTACTTCTATAATTACAGACATTGGGATTTTTATAACTGAGCGCAGTATTTGAAGCTAGCTTTCTGAAATATTTTCTCGCCGCTCAGCGTCGTCGTAAGCCGATTTTATGACCCCGCCGGACATAGACCCCTCCCCAATGATTTCCATAATTTGCTCTCCCTAATTCTGAGCTGATTCCATTTCATACCTGCCAATTTCTTAGTTTCGTCCACTCCCGTAACTTTTAGGCGTCCTCGGCCACGCTCCCATATCTCTTGGTATCCGTTCCATTGCCCTAACTCTCCATGAGTTCTCTCTGCTTTTCATGACGTGACTTTCCCAAAGGCGCCATTGCATACCAGGGAAAGTCGCGTCGGCTATTCAAGCATGCATGCTAGCAGGATGGAATGATTTATAGTTTTCAATACGAAAGTTGTATTCGGTCCCTGAGCGCAAATAGGTCGGGTATATGCATCTCCTTTCAAGAGAAGGTGTTTCAAATGCGAATGCATTTCTTAGTCGGGCTATGTCAGGCGGCGTTGTCCGGCGTTGTCCGGCGTTGTCCGGCGTTGGCCGGCGTTGTCCGCGGGGAGGAGGATAGGTTGAGGAGGTGTCCGCGCGCCGGCAGGTGTTATCTCTCCGCTCTCACTCTCTCTCCCATAGCAAAAGCTGCGGGCGCGCGCGCTTATCCTCGCCCCTAGCAAAGTGGAGAGGAGGAGGCGCGCTCTGGCGCGTGAGGGCGCTCGCATCGCGGGCTCAGCGGAGCTACCGCGATAAAGAAAAAAAAAACAGGCGCTGCGCCGTGCTCCCGACCGGGCTGCAGAAATTAGGCGCCTTTTTCCTTCTTCCAACCACAACCACCATATATAAATGGAGTGAAGCGCGCGCGAAATGCATTCGCATTTCCTCGAGATTCCCTTCGGGGAGGTGGGGGGGGCATTTTTTTTCCATATGCCGCCGCGCCCACTTGAAAGGTCGTGAAAAGAAGCCTAAGCCACATGCATAATAGCTGTTGTCCAGAAAACGAGCACTCATCAGCTGTACCACAATTATTATGCAGAGTTCAGCTCAACAATGTCAACGAAGGCGAGTACAACCATTTTTAGACCAGCGGTGTTTGTGAGTGCATCCTGAATGAGACGACACTTGCAAAGAAAGTGCAGAGTTAAACAAGCTGGGAAAAATCGCCTGTGCAAGTGCAAGGTTCCATATTTGGAAGATGATATCCAACCCTCATGGTGTAAGAATTGTCATGTCAGTTCTACGCAAACTGTCCAATACGGGCGCCACTAAGCGCAATAAGAATTAAGAAGACAAGTCCTGTAAAGCGCAACCATGTTTATAGAGTGTGCATCAAAGGTACTCACCCCGTTTAAGTTGCGGGAAGCAGAACATACGACTTAAAGACCAGTGCCGTGATGATTGAGCTAAAGAGCGCTGCCTAAATTTTAAGAGTGGCTTTTGTACAGCTCTATTTCAGCACGTTTCAATTTTTGTGGATGCTTTACGACGATACGAGGAAGGTTTATACGCAGAGTAAGCAAGCAACAGACCGAAGAGGAAAGAGATAGAGGCGTTCCACATAACGACAAGAGGAGACACCGGCGTCATGAGTGAGTTCGCCGACCTGTGATGAGGACAGAATTAAATCACGAGTCTTGGACTGTTCCTTCAAAAGTGTCTTTTTTTACTTTTGCGTGTGAGATGAACTATAAAAGTGAAAAATAGATTGCCGTTCTGTGTATGTATTCCCGCGACCTGGTTATGTTTGCTTGAAGAAAAGTTTTATTCGAATATAAAATATTTGAACACAACAGAACAGAGCGATAGTGAATAGCATTTGCCCGTCATAGTGCTAGTTGTCATTCATCATGCACTCGTCAACTCCCCGAAGTGGGTACAAGCCACACACTCACGGCTTCACTCATAATATGGCCGATTGCGCAAACCAGGTGCGTGCGCTTATGCGTAAAAGGATTGAAGGGAAAATAGCTCTTCAATGTTAAATAAACAACTGAGAAATTAAAACGCCAATTTGACGTATTCTCAATACAAGTCTGAGTCTGCCGCCATAGGCAGCAGTTTGTCGTCATCCCCTTTCCCTGTACGCTGATAGGTAAGTGCAAAATGGCACAAGACGAAAAAAAAAATTCACAGCATATCCACGGGGTGAATGATGATGAGTGGGCGAAGCTCCGGAGGTTCATCGGTAAACCGTGAATCTTCCGTGAATTTCACCGAGTACATCATGAAAGACGTGACAAACACTGTGTATATACAACGAAATGATTTTATTGTTCGTAAATGGTAGCTAGACGTGGTTTTCGTTCACCCTTCATTACAACTGCTTTATGGTCGGTAAAGTGAAGGGATAGGGGTTCTTGGATGGGCCGTAGTGGGAAGTTTGCAAAGACGAGATCGATGCAGGTTCCTCGGATGGTTGTGGGTTGCATGTGGTCGAACGATATGCAATGGTCGAATTGTCTAGGGACCATTCTGAGACCTGTTCGGGAGATACTGCCGGTTACGCCTGACGCGGGACAAGGTTTGACTAAGAGGAGCTTCGCCCCTAAAAGAGCAGAAGTAACCTATTTTCAATAATATTTCAGATAACTAGTTCTCTAGAGCAGGGGTCGGCCAGCTTTTGAGGCGGAGGGCCAAAATTTGCATGAAGCCGACACATCGGAGGCCGCACGGAAAATCGGGGGGGGAGGGGGGGGAGGGAGGGGGACTTTGCAGGTTAGTAGAAAAATTTTTGCGAATTCACATTGATGTACAAAAGCCGGAATAAAATTACGTTTATTTCCTGCACGCACGTCACAAGGTTGCAATTTACAAACACAGGTTGCAAGCGAAAACCTTACTTTGAGGTGAAAAGTGCCATGTCGGCCTTCAAATAGGAAGTGACGAGGGAGGGGGGGAGGGAGGCGTTCTCATATTGTACCGGGGGCCGCATAAAACTGTTCCACGGGCCACATGCGGCCTGCGGGCCGCAGGTTGCCGACCCTTGTTCTAGAGCAATCGTAACTACGCGCATTTTATCTAAAATGTTGCAAGAATCTCCCACCTTCAGCCACAAAGCTATTACGTGCGGAGCACTTGAGGGGGCCCGGCTTGTCGTCCATCCATACATCACGTGTGGCGTGATCACGCTCACAGCAACGTGCTCACTACAGCCTATAACAATGCTAAGTGCTCAAAATGAACGTACAATATCTAAAATAATATAGTTAACAGAAATAGCCAGGAATTAATCGCATTAATTAAGTTAAAATCGCTGAAACATTTCGCAAACATGGGACTAACTCCAACGGGGCGTGACTACATCTGATGTACGTGACTACATCTGATGGGGAAACAACCTGACGGAAATCGCTGCAGAAGACGCTTATCGCAACTGCTGTAACAAGCAGGAAGTCGATAACGCGCAGCAAAAAGTAGCGCACATGTCGCATACCGAGTATGTGAATCTGCCTAGCAAGATTCAACTCGTGCCGGGTAAACCCTACAGGCTTACCTCAAACATTCGCGTCATTGACGCTTTGGTAAACGGAGCTGTGGTAACTCTACGGTGGGGAATCACAGGGTGACCGTGCGACGCACTTTTACAGGTTTCACAATAGTGGTGCTGCCATACGTTTTTTTTTTCTCTCTGCTTTCTTTCAGGGTCCGACCACAAGGACAGCCTTCAGCAGTAATTCACATATCAGCCGTAGTACTCAACCATCTGGATCTCCTAAACAGATGACGTCAAGACTTAGTGGTTGCCAGGGGAGAGAGAGAGAGCTCTTTATTGAAAGGCAGAGAATTTAGCCGGCGTGTGTAAATCGCTGACTTGCTACTCTGCGTGGGGAAGGGGTTTGGGGACTGAAAGACACAAAGAGAGAGAGAGAGAGAGAGAAAAAAAAGTGAAAAGTTAAAATAGAAAAAAAAAACTAAAATGCGAATGTATTACAATAAGATTCAGTAGTGTTGCTTGTGTGCGGCTACAGTTTGTTGCTATTTCAGAGGCGAGAAATCAATTGCAGTTGCTGTGCTCTATTCCAAGCGGAAACGATATATCAGTGTTTAATGGGACTAAATATGTTTGTTGCGCTAAATGAATGGTGTGTCACGGATATTGAAGACTATGAAGTGCATTTGGGAAAGCTTGCTTGCCGAGATGGGCGACAATAATTTAGGAGCGGTACAGAGTAGACAAAATTAAATCCAACGAGGCTTCGAATAATTATACACCGAGGGCAATTAAGTATAGTAATAGATAAGTATCACCAGCGAAAGCTGAGACATTTCATACTCGTGTACTAATGTCTGAAAACCGTCATGCTAGTGTTATGACACTTCTATTATTGACTAAGCTACAAAGAAAATTTTGATTTTAAATGAGTTCGTATTGGAAATTACGTCTCCTAACGCTTGATGTGCAGGGGTGGTCAAACGTTCCCAGACCGCGCTGCCATAGCATTACATGTGGCAGCGGCCTAGGAACTTTTGGTCACCCCTGTACAGGACAAAGCGCTGTTCTTGACACTGATGGCGCGAGCGGAATACTATGAATGTTTTTACATTACATAAGTGGGAGTCAAATCACACGCACAGGAAAGCTTTCACCGAACTAAAAGGCAAATAAGGGTTGAAAGCGGAAACATTGTGGACGGTTTTAACCCTGTATCTCGTGAGCGCCATGCATTGTAAGGAGAAAGAAAACAACGCGCGCACTGTGAAGACCTCGCGCTTTCAGTGTGCGCTCAGCGGTCAGCATTCTTTGCTTTCTGAATCGACTGCAACGAGAAAGAATCAGGTAAGACAAATTGTTTGCTCCTGACGCGTCAGCTGTATACTAGGACGATTCTACGTATGGATAATTGAACTCGTAGCTACCAGCCGTCAGAACGCTTGGCGATGGTCCCATCATCACGGCGGGAATCCGACATGCTTAGGCAGAATGAAAAAGATCAGCTAGTTGGCGCGGATTTATGATAAAATACCGTCTTTTGTCACGCTTAGGCAGCTTCTTCGCTCTCTGCATTTTCCCTTACTCTGGGGTCATCGTACCTCAGCTCCTCTCGCTCTGCCATTGTAACGATCGCAGCGACTCCAACACTCACCTGCCTTTTTCTCCCAACACTCGTAACGGACGTGCGTTGCCGCAAGAATTTAAGAAATTAAAAGATACCGCCATATGGTAGCCCCACTTCTGTCCAATTGAACTCTTGTTTGCAGCCGTTTAACGTACTTTATAAGCATGAACTCAACGGGCACGAAGGGTACACACATATGCGTCAGTTCTATATAAAGAGCGTTCGCGGCCTGGTTGTTTTGTGCTTCTCTTGTGCCGTTTAATTTGCACTCAGTTGAAGAGCTGTAATGCACGCGATAGGAGATGATTACTTCATTTCATTGCGCGCCAATGAAATACATTCATACTTGAAGGGACCGACAACTGGCCAGAACTTGCGATTAGATCCTGGTAGAAATGAAAAGACCGTAAAATATAGTGACAGGTTCCAACTTTATTTTCGCGTTGGTAAGTAGGATTTATTTTGAAATTGTTTTAAAAGTAACAAAAAAACCGGTATGTGGAGCAGTCTAGCGGAAGAGCATTGAAGCTGGTTCATGGAGTCGATCACTTTTCTGCACGTAGTGACGTTGTCTGATGCTGTCATGCGCGATATTTAGTCCTCAAAATAAGAGTGTGTGTATTGTCCAGCCAAGCTCAATTCTGTGCTGCTTACGAGGTAAAAGAAGTTGCACGGGTGAGAAGCGGCGCTGCCTTCGCGGCCGCCAGTGGGCCATGTCGAGCGACGGTGCATGCGCGCGGAGTTCACGCATGCGCAGTGAATCGCCGCGCTCGAATACGAACGACTCTCACGCTCACTGTTTGCAGCATGTATTGTCTCGTGTGTATACGACTTCATATTCACCGCAGATGGCTGATGAGCACTTCAAAGGTGGGAAAGGTCATTGTACGATGCTTGTGCAACTGTAATACACATTAGAACACACTGTAAATTCATACCTCTGTTAAGTGACGCAAGAGTCACTGTTAAGCGTTGCTTTGAGGCAGTCCTTCGTTTCTATGTTAAGGAAGACTCGTCAGCCAGCACATAGGCAAGGCTGCCAACATCTTGAGTGCTACCCTATAAGAAAATATTCGTCAAGTTTAGCGACACCGAAATCTGAAGGATGTCTCTGAGATGACTGAGAGAAACGAATATGGCAGACAGTATTTGAAATGTGCTCATGAGCCTCGAAGAAATGTTACCAAACTGTTTTTTGCCTATCACCAACAGGCAAAAAAGTGTTCCACACTCGCCGTAATGGCTACTGACGGCGCTGACTGACACTCCCACGTTTATATACACATATACCCTATAAAGTGGACGGAGGGATGACCGCCGCCGTAGCTCAGCGGCAGAGCATCGGACGCGTTATTCGAAGGTCGCAGGTTCGGTTCCCTGCCAGCGGGAAGTTATCTTTTCGTCCACTTTTTTCTTTCTTCACATTCTGCATCACACTTTACTACCTAATAACATCCCCTATACTTTCCTTGGCATCTTTGTCTGTTATTTCTCATTAATGATGTTCAAATAATGATTTGTGTTTACTTGACAATGCGGCATGTTGTACTAGCTGTTTCATTGCTTTCATAACCAAACTTAGCAATCTGTAACGATATAGCCTTCGTTTAGGAAGGCTGCCCAACGTTCTGTAATGCATCAAGAAGGACAGATGTGTACCGCGGTCACACAGTGGTTAGGATGCTTGGCTGCGGACCCGAAGGTCGCGGGTTCGACCCCGGCGGCGGCGTCCACATTTCGGTTAGTTCACGTTGAAGAGCACCTAATAGTCAAAATTTCAGGATACCTCCACTATGGCGCGCCTCATAATCATGTCACGGTTTTGACACGTAAAACATCAGGTATGATGATTAGAAAGGTCACCAGTATTAGCATAGTGGCGGAACGATGCAATGACGGTAAAAGAAAGCTTGTGGCGCGCCACACAAGTCACTTTTGTACCCGTGTAGAAATGCACCTACGTGTTCTTTTTCAGCACGAGCGTGCACTTTCGCCATGAGTTACCGCCAGGGTTCAAACACTGCCTCCAAGCACGAGCGCCTGATGGACGAACTGGCGCAACGCCTTTTGTCCATGTCCGATGCCCGCGACTCGAAAGACACTGTCCCCGTCAGCCCACCCGAAGCCGACCGTGGTGCGGCTGGTGAGCCACGAAGTGTGCTGCTGCCCGCGTCCGCCGCCTCGGTGATCTCGTGCAGCTGTCACCAGCACGAGAACCTGCACGTGCAGGTGACCATCAAAGTGTCCTTGTTCGCGGCCGAGCACCGCAGAAGCTTCTACACAGGTACGGAGCTGATACGTGCGTATGTTCCTAAAAAAAGGACACTGGCTTTGCCAAGGCAGTACCAAATGCGTACCCCTTCCCTTGTGCCAGGCGATTTTTGTCACTGCACAGCAGTGTGGCCCGTAAAAGACAACGAAAACTGGGTCACTGTGAGATCCCATGCATGGTTGGAAACAAAGGCCGTATTGCTTTTTGTTACTTGTGTCATGCTCGTTACCTACCATTGGTGTCAATTATTCAGACCCGCCAATGTTAGAACTTGAGCTCCAGTGAAAGCTCATTAATTCGAAGTCGCTTAATTCGAACTTACAGTTTAATTCGAAATGACGGCCTTGTCCCTGCACAGCCCTGTGTATTTCTATTGGGGGGTGGGCGGTGGGGGGGAAGCTTCCACTAATTAAAACGCGTCGTTATCCACAACGGTTAATTTGAACTGGGAGCCCTTGGTTTTCATCGCTCCTCGCAGCAGTTGAACCCAAAGTGATCACAATTTTGCAAAACCAAACCAAACGAATTTTACTAAAGATGCATAGCAATGAGGCAGCAGCATTACTCAGCAGATAAGAATGTGGGCGCTGCGCAGGAGGTCTTGGGCAAGCTGCAAACAATGCTCATGTAGTCTCGACAGAAGAAGCGCAAGCAAATGCAAATTGCTGATTACTTGGAGGAAAATGGAAAGGCGAGCTAGTTAGTACTGATTCATAATGGCGTAATAGAAGCGCAAAAAAAAGACGAAGACAAGTGGTGTTGACTTTCTTGTCTTCATCTTTTTTTGCGCTTCTATTGAGCCATTATGATTACTTGGAATTTTGATTGCGTTAACTCCTCCGTGTAAATAAACGTGTTCTTGAGCATCAATAGCGTCATATATTTCCCATTAAGGCTCACTGCTCACATGACTGCATTTCGGTGCTTGTTTCTGGCGTATCACAGACTGATCAATTATGTTCGCTGTTAGAGCTCCATCAACTTAATTTAAGAAATCACCTGCCACAAACGTTTAGTACCGCCCTAGCTTGGGATAACGAGTACAGAGGTGGTTTTCTTTGGGTTCTGCCAGCGCAGCGTAGTGCGATGTCCGTTCAACCATAGCAGCCGTCCACTAATTCGAACTCATTGGAACAATTTGACCGTCTCCCCTTAGAGTTCAAATTGACGAGCTTTTGCTATATTTAGTGCCTTGCACATATTGAGACTAGTTTTAGAACAGTGTAAGTTAATAACATGACGACGGCAAATGACCTTCATTTTTTTTTCGTCTACAAGGAAGTAAAAGTGTACCAAAGTATGACCGTATGGTAGTACGATGCAACAGGCCCCTTATCGCAGCACATTACAGCGCAGTGCAACTTGCGTATGGTGGTCAAATGAGAGGTTGACGCAAGGGCAGAGGTAGCGTTTTAGGAATTCAAATATTTAAAAGCGAAGAGCCATACCTCAGGAGTTTCGCTCATTGGGCGGTCTCCCCCACACACCTTAAATGCTGACTGAAATTTAGGAAACAAGTTTCAACTCCTCCGGAATATTACGAAACGGTTCCCACACTCAAAAAGGTCGATTCGTTCAGTAGATTAGAAAAAGCAAGCGCACTGATAGCGCACGTTCTAAGGGAGTGAATATCGTAATTAAACTGCAGCGAAAAAACAACCGACGTATGCAGACAAGCGGAGTCAAAATTGCAATGTACACGCTAGGTGTTCTAATAACACTCGTTGTTGGGCTAATTGGTGCATTGCATCAAGGAAATATATCCAGCCAAAAGTGAATTAACATTTTAAATTGTTGTAAAAGGAAATAGGCTCGAAGCGTAAGCCAAATCTCAGTGAAATCAGGATTTTGCGCAGAAGCCGTGACAAAATGATATCTGAAATACTGGAGGCCTTTCACATTGCAAAGAATGGCAAAACATGTTGGCAGTGATAGCTCTGTGGCGTTGCGCAGGAATGAACAAGATTTACTGCGATCTTTTTTTATATATAATCTACAAGAGAACACACTGTGATTGCACGTAAGTTTTTATTTCGCCTTTTATGTTAGTTTGGATTGTTGGGAAGGGGCGATTGTGATATGACCATGAGAGCTCGTGAGTGTATATATTTGAGCCTCGCTTTGGTGATTGAAGTGTCGGTAGCCTAGCCGCTTTCCTGTCTCCTTCACCGTTTCCTGTGTTCGTTCATTTTTGACTGGATATATTTACTGGACAGTAGATGTTAGTTTGGACTGTTCATAAGACAATCTCGTTCTCAAGGAAGTGTGCCTATGGCGCAGTTATGGTGAAACGGTAGGCTTAGAGAATATATCCAGTTCAAGCCGTCGTTGTACTCTCCTGCTGAACCTTTTCTTAGTATATTTATGTAGTAATGAGAATCCTTCTTTAGAAGTTGTAGAACGCGAGTTTGCTTACCCTAAAAAACGCCCATAATTATAATTCAGAAGAGTGTAAATCTCGGGTGAGTACCGTTACGGACACATCTGCCGCATCCTTAGCTAAGTAAGTCCCTGTGCCAGCAAAAGGATGGGCCCCCGTTTAATTTTCATACCTCCACGCGATCATAATAAGCTTATTTCTTTTACAATCACAATGTCTATATTCACAATGTCCATATTGTTCTCTACAGACGGATCCATCCCCAGTGGAGAAACCGCAGGCGATGTGCAATAACGAGGCAAGCGTAACGGCTCCCCAGCCAGTCAAGGAACATGAAGTCGTCTTCCACAAGTCCTCCGTACAGTTGGGAGCCAGTTCCGCCAAAGGCGCGTCCGCCTATCGCAGTACTTTCTCGTCACACCATGGAGCGAGGCCAAGTGAGCTAATGAGTATTTTGCTAAACACCTTTCGGTTGCTTGTTAATAGTTGCATGTAAATGATTTCTCGTGGCGTCCGGAGTCAAGGTACTAAAACGTTGTCGACCGCCTGGAAAGGAAACAAAAATATATATATATAAAAAAATATGACTTCCCAACCGGAAGCGGTAGCGACGTCGTGCATTTGCCCTACATGGCGCGAAATTGAAATTTTTTCTTAATTCCTCACTTTTTACATGCCTTTAGATAAATACGCGATTTAATTGCGCCTTTATGGCTCGCCGATTGCGTGTGCGAGAGAAAAGGAAGACCAACAAGAAAGATTGAAGAAGCAAGGTTGTTTTATTAGCCAAATAGTGTACTTGCAATATACACCAAAAACTTTGCAGATGAAGAAATTGTGATGCAACTGTTCACGAGCACAATAGCACAATAGTTCGAAAACTCACGTTGCCCAATCGTAGAAAACCACTGCAGCGAGACAGCAGCCTTGAGAATATTACTTTGGCAACCTTAGAGTTACAGCGTTTTTTTGCTTAGCGTGTCGCATTCACCGTCACGAAAGGCGAGGGCCCGCCGACCGCGCGCCAGCGAAGGCAGTCGGCATGTCACAGGAGCGGCTATCTTCAGAGCTAGTTCAGCTCTGAAATTTCACGCCAGTAAACAACACATAAGCAAATAAAAAAAACTACGGAAGGTGCGCACGAAACCACCACGCAAAAGGGATCGACGTCTCGTTGACCCGGCAATGCACCGAACTAAACACAAGCCCAGATAGCAGACTGCCTGCATACGCCCCCCATTTATGGCGTTCGACCAAAAAATGAGGCAATCAACCATTTAGCCAAGTGTCAGATAAAGCGTAAAGTAAATTTCTAGTTTACATTGGCATATATAAAATTATGAGTATTCGAAAAAAATTCTCTTGAGTTTCCGGTTTTCTTTATTTGTCCCCTCCTCACCTAAGTCGTGCTTCAATCGTACTGGCGGGCGTTGATATCTGTGGCAATAGGTTTTCGACCACTTTTCGTTCCAAGTTTCACGACCTAGATTTGACCATGGTGATTCCATGCGAGGTACCCAATCGGGCATATCCTTCTGCATTTTTTGTAATTCCAGAAACGAAGTTAAGGACTCTCGAAAGTATTCTATAGCTCGTCGAGCATCAACATCAGCATGACGTATAGCTATGCACGAACTCCAAATACTATGCAGAGCCAATAAAATGGTGATGTCATACGGAAATCAATCCTCGTTTTCAATTTCCAGATACCTTATTCCCTGTGCGTCCAAGCGCGAAATCTTTCTTTAATGTCCTTGCATGCGCCGGCATAATAACTATAATATAATAATATCTGGGGTTTTACGTCCCAAAACCACGATATGATTATGAGAGACGCCGTAGTGGAGGGCTCCGGAAATTTGACCATCTGGTGTTCTTTAACGTGCACTGACATCGCACAGTACACGGGCCTCTACCATTTCGCCGGCATAATAACGGCAAGCTATTTATAGACACAATTTACCGCTGGCGATATGCAGATCTCGCAGGAGATTGAGCGTATTTTCTATCACTGAACGCTTCTACATTTTCTTTCAATTTGAAAACTGCCCTTGAGACGCGCACGAAAAAGGGGCCCCTTTCTGTACTCACTCGTGATGTGGAACGAAACAAAAAAACGCCGCCCACACCTTGCGTCAGACGTCACCGCGTAACAGGACACGCAGAGGGGTCATTCCGCGCGCCACACTTTAAAAGAAGATATATCTACGGGTTTCCGCATTGTCGACACTCGCAGCGCGTTGCTCAAACACAAAGGCTTAACAACTGTGATCGTTGATAGTTCACGCTTGTCCTGCGTATAGCTGCGCGTTCCTTTTCGAGCTGCTCGTCGATCTTCGCGTGACATATCAATTTTTTTGCTATCGCATTCATTGCTTCGCCCTTGCGGCGAAACTGTGACATTTTTTTTCCTTATCGGGTTTGTACCTTTAGTGCGCTTTGACAATTAAGTAGGCCGGTATTCACAAACCATTCTCGTAGTTATCTTTTATTCCTGTTACCGTTTCTGTGCTCTTACAACGCACGTAGAGAGTGCATAAACTTAAACATAAAATCAGGATAAGCTTGGTTTGTGAATAGTGGCCTTAACCTTTCTTTGCTATCACGGGACAGCTGTATCCTCTTTCATAGTAGAGTGCATCGTACAGCCGTCAGCGCGCTAAACTCGAGCGCTCCGCCGCGTTGCCTCGACCCGCTTCGATTGACGCCAGCGCCGACAAGCGTTGGACGCGGTACGTTTGCTGCAGCAAACGATAGATAGAACGCGGGCGATTTCGCTAGTAAATCTTCCTTTCTCTTCTGCCTGAACGGCGGGTTGATTACAAA
The DNA here is from genome assembly GCA_030522465.1 of Rhipicephalus appendiculatus. Lineage (NCBI taxonomy): Eukaryota > Metazoa > Arthropoda > Arachnida > Ixodida > Ixodidae > Rhipicephalus > Rhipicephalus appendiculatus. The sequence continues at coordinate 29,576 of JALIZH010027133.1, forward strand.
CACTCCCCAAATCCTTTTTCGCCACGATTCGCTTGGGACTGCGTTCTCACGCGCGCACATTAAACTCGTTGCCGTATGCTTATCCTCGGCAATTAACCAAGTGACTGCGAAAGCTCACGCGCCGAGATAAGCAATACGGCAACGAACTGCTTGTGTTCATACTTATGCCTACACTTATTTATTCTGAAGCACTGGCTTAAACTATAGCTTCAATCGTGCATTAGATCACGAAGAAGTCTAGCGGAGCCACAGATCAACATCGCTCGCTCAAGACGTTCTGGTGGGCTCTATCGCGCGCTGTCGGCTCGCAACATGCGTTCTCCAGCTTGTTGCGCGTATATGAGGGCATCATGAAGCTGTCAATAAGAATGTTGCGTCCAGAACTAGCAAACCTGAGTAGGAAGTCATTTTACCACTAATGGGAGAAGCTGCTGTTGAATTGCAAGTACTAGATATACGTAACATTTACGGTTTTCAGGCGAATGTTCTTGCATTGCCACATACGCATTTTATTTAACACTGATCACTTCAGGCTAGCACGATTGTATCTTTTTCCTTTTGTTATCGATTAAAATGAGGTGTCGCATTGATCATCAGTTCAAGGATGGCGTTCCAATACTCTCTCAGGAATCCGTGCGAATGCACTTCAATTCAATTAAAGAAAGCCGGCAGTGTATTGTCGAGGCATATCTCCGTTCCACCAGTCACGCAGTTTCACGTCAGCTGGTTGATAAAGTATTAAGGAGACACTTTCGTCCATGTTCACGTATCTGGAACGGCATCCTCGCATGCAGCCGGTGTCAGGCATCGCGGTTACGACGAATTCTCTAAGCATCGATGCCACCACATGAAGAGACACGTCCAGCTGAAGCAAGTACCTTGACGCACTTCAACAGACCTCGCCGGCAGTGCACTATTGGCGATCACCCCTCTGGTAGACCCAACCAACCCTCCTTGCTGCCCGAATGGAATGATGGCTGCTATGAGCGCCCATTTTACAATACGCGTAGCCAATATTTTTGCGTCTATGGCGCCTATAATAGCGTATACTTTTGCTAGCACCTCCTGTAGCGTATACTATAGCCGTCTAGAACGTTGAAAGCGTCGCCTTCAGCTTTCCGATACTCGGCGCGGCAACTGCAGGCGCTGCGTGAAGCTCTGTCATAGGCGGCACGCTGTTGTCTCAGGACCAGTAGTTAAGCATTGAAGGGTAACGGATGTCCACAGGGAAAGTGTGGTCGGTGCATGGCTGGCAGGCACTTGGGAGTATAAATATTGTTGATAGCACACGAATGAAGGTTTTGCAGTAAAGTTTAGACGCAAATGTAGCGAAGGAAAATAAGTTATAATTCACGGCTAAGCAGTTGCCAATTATTGCGTTGACCATTTGGAGTGACATTACGAGGAAAATGTTAACAAAATATTCGCTCATTTTAGCTGACTTCATAATCGCGCCTCAGTTGCATGGGCATGAATATTGTTAAAATACATAAGTGAAACTCTGAATGTCTTTCTTTATTATTATTTTTTTTTGTGAAGCACGTGGATAATTCCTTGAAGCACTGTCGCAGGTCGATAGGCCGGAAAACGTGTTTATTCATTGTCTCTCTTACTGTGTCAGCCACTGTTACTTTTGCCGAAGAGGAGCTGTCCAAGCAGGAACGCTTGCGGTAAGTTTTTTATTGCATGGCATAAAATTAATGGGCTTCAGGATAAGTGTTCCTGTTAAATGACCAATGGTACTCTGTTGCGTCTTTTTTGCCTATTATGCGTTCACTTGTTCTAATGTATACTATCTTTCGTAATAATGTCTGGGGTTTCACGTGCCAAAACCGCGATATATGGTCACGCGGCACGCCGTAATGGACGGCTCCTGAAATGTCGACCACTGGGGTCCTTTAACTTGCACTTAAATATAAGTACGCGGGTGTGTTGTATTTGACCTGCGTCGAAATGTGACCGCCACGGCCGCCATCGAACTCCCGGACCTTCGGGTCAGCTGCCGAACGTCGTAATTACCCTATGCCGCCGCGGCGGCCACCACCTTTGGGACACGGATGTGATAGGACGCTAGCTGACATAATTGAAAATACACGCGTTGATGCTTCATGAATCCGGGAAAACGGTATTTAATGTCCAAGCGCCACCGCCCTGAGGAAGAAGCAGTTAGGCACTACAGGGGGGTCTCCCGTAGCTCCCGTACTTCTCACACGTAGGTCTATATACACACGTAGGTCTATATAGGAGGGAGCAACGTGTCAGCATGACGCGGCAAGCCGGGGAAATGCTGTTGAGCACTCCAGGCAACAGTAATATCAGAGTTTCTTTTTTTTTTTTTTTTTTTTTTTTTTTTTTTTTTTTACGTGGCAGGCACATGATATAATTATAAGGCACAGCGTTAGTGGAGTGCTCCGTAAATTTTGACAACCTGGGATTCTTTGACGTGCACCTAAATCTAAGTGCACGCGCCTCTAGCATTTCGTCTCTATTGAAACGCGACCGCCGAGGCCAGGATCAAACCCGCGACTTTCGTGATCCGCAATGGAGCACCGGAACAACTATACCGCTGCGGCAGCTCGAGCAATCGACGCAGCATACTGGGCATCCGGTATGGACATCGCACAGCAGTAATGCCATAAGTATTAACACTGACAACGTTGTGAAATCGCATCTTTGACAGTGCACTATTTTCCTGATCGGTACGTTTTTAAGCAAATTCTTTAATATTTTTGCCTGTGCCGACTACAAAAACATTAAAAGCGTCGTCGATGTAATTGGAAAAAACATGAAATTGTTAAAAAAATACACATGCATACCAATAACAGAGAGCACGTATGACTGTGTAGAGCTTGGTTAATACTTATTACCACTTTTATAATATTTGCCAGCCGTAATGCTGACTGCAAGCACCCGTGTTTATTTACGCTATCAGAATAATCTTCAGCGCCTTCTAAACACGTCATCATTTCCTTAAAGGATAGCGAACTCGCACACCCGAAAAAGAACAGCTTGCCGCCAAAGTCCACGTGAAGTCCCACATCAGCCATTTATTTTTTCATTGTCCCGTACCCGATAACGAAGGAGATATTTGTCTTGCATGTTATTCTCATTCCTTTCATTTTTCACCTTCTCTCTCTTCCATGCTCTCTACGGCATGTAAATAAATTGAACTTTTTTCCCTATTTGTCCGCAGCTCGCAGATGATACGTCGACGCTGAGGATGTTTCAGCTTTCATGTGTATCACTATTCCACTCCAAACTCTTATTTCCCACCCGAATAGCAAAAAGAAAAATCAAAAGAATATAGGTGTAAGCCCGCACCAAATCGAACCTGCTAGGAGACCATGGAACCTGCTAGGTGTTTGTGGCTTATCTGAGCCTCTGTATTCGCTCACCCAACAAATCTGTTAAGGACGTTTCAGCGTTCTTGTGTTTCAGTATCCCGGTATAACGTTCGCGCATAATCTTTCAGCATAATATGTCAGAAGCCTGGAGTTGCCGGGCTACTGAAACAACATTGCAAAGAAATCCTTATCACGCAGCGGACACACTGTCACCCCGCTCTTTTCTGCCGATGAAGAGTTCAGCCCACGGGCTTCCGCGGAAGAACGCCGGCGCAGCGTGCACGAGACGTTGGCCCACGTGCGTGAGACGATACTCGAGGTTTTGCATGACTCGCCTCGCGCCGTGACTACCGGGACGGCTGCAACGTCGACATCGGGCATATTTGAGACCATGTTTCCAGCTCCGCCAGATGATGCCTCACTGCCTCCACTGGCAGCCGATTCAAACACAGCGTCGTCTTCTCGCCAGGTAGGCTTCGATGTATCTTCCTATGCGGTAATAGCGCGGTGTCTATCGCACAGTACTAATAGGCTATATATTACGAAGTAAAATGTGTGCAGCCATATTCTAGGTTCCTTTTTTTCTTCGCCCTGTTCGTGTTCCCATTAGTCATTATATCAGGCAGGCTTCTAGAGGCCCGCCAATTGGATGCAAAGCTCGTGCAACTCTTTGTATCAGTTGATAGTCAGCGCTGTGTCCTGTATGTTCTTCGTCCCGTTTTGTGCGCTGCTCTGCCACAATCTTTTATAGGATTGTTGGCTGGAATATTTTGACTGCCGTAAAATCACGAGCAAGCGTCTCTACCCGAGCGACCGCGCCTCTTCCCCCTTCTGGGATATTTGAAATATGCGCCAATAGCCGAGCAAGCGCCTTCCCCACTTTCACTCCCTTCGTTTTTTTTTCAACCTGTTCTCCGCTACAGAATACTGCAGCGGTGGCTCCTCGGAAACCAAGTTCTGAGATTTTCGATAGATTTCTTAGTAATTTTACAGTGTGGTGCCTCAGTGTTACATCCTGAATCGTCGGAAATTCGTCTGCATATTTGAAGAATATCTGTCCCCCCTTTGTCATTACGCATGATATTTCACACGAGGCTTCCCTCCGTTCCATAAAAACAGTAAATACATGCGTATGCAATAAAGCATTTCATGATAAGCACAGGTGTGCGTTCTTCTTAGAGCCATTTCAATCGCCATCTTGAAATTTGGTCTGGCGACATAGCAAGGGCCCCTCCTCCAAATCCCGTCCGCTTATATATTACCGTGTGGAGAGAGGGGGGGGGGTTAAGGGGGTGCTTACTCGTGATTTTAGGTAGTTCTGTATTTTCCCGGAAGGTCCCATCTTCCCACGAATACCACTTTCATTACACCGTAAGCAGACTTGCGATTCATATCTTTATTTGCGTTATGAATGAAGGAAAAGAATTGTGAGGGTTCGTCACATTACTTTGACACAGTCTCAATGACCAGCAGATAATGAATCCGAGGAAGGTATAGGGGACTTTAATTGTACTGTGTTAAGTGCATTGTAGTAATTGTGATATAGATGTGAAGATAGTAAACAGGACGAAAAGACAACTTGCCGCCGTCAGGAACCGAACCTGCGCCCTTAGGATTACGCGTGCACAGAAACACCCAACAAAGCGGACGAGGGGACGAGCGCTGCCGTAGCTCGATTGGTAAAGCATGGGGCGCGTAATCTGAGGGTTGCAGGTTTGGTCTCTGCCGCTCGCAAGTTGTCTTTTCGTCTTACTTTACTTAATTCCCATCTATATCACAATTACTACAATGCATTTATAACAGTACAGTTAACGTCTCCCCTATACCTTCCTTGGCTTTATTATCTGCTGGCTTTCATTAAGGCTATTCGCAACGCCCACGAACTACAGGTGGCGCGCTCTGCGATTCAAGATGGCGCCCGGAGTAGGGTCAACCCATTAGTTAGCATAGGAACAGGTAGGATGTGCGGACGCATGCGACCCGTGCCACTTTCACTGGATGAGGCGATGAGCTGCACTGAACGTTATTTTGGTCCAGAGAAGAAGTCGGGGATACACCACCGGGTGATGCGCACAGATAGACGCCTACAAAATAAATGCGGAATGCCGGACGGGGGACCGCTCTCCAAAGGAGCACACCCGCGGAAAAAAGAGGCCATGGTCTGTGCGTGCGCCGTCTCCCTAGCAAGCGAGCCTTGTTCTCTATATCTGGACTGGTGTTGCCTTGTGCTTGAGAGGATTGCATTAGGTGAATATTGGCGCTGTGATGGGGAGAACGGGTGGAGGGCTCTTGGGCGCGCTCAATGTGCGCGCGCGTTGGGGCATGCACGCTCGGGCGTGCGAGTGAGAGCTTGAGTACGAGTGCGAGTTTGAGTGTTTGGGTGCTCTTTCGCTCCGTCTGGTGCCATTTTTCTTTTCGACTTCACTGTCCTGAATGGACAATAAATTGATGGCGTACGAGTGTGAATAGTGCCGGCAAAGGCCGGCATTTGGCTAAGCGCTAAGAAGCAGCTGTCGCTGCCACAGTACTTACAAGGTCACTGTAAATACCAGTCGTACGAACAGCCCCCCGCTCTGTACTCGTGCAGGATACGTGAATGCCAAAGAGGCGTTGCACCATGTGCCAGACGCCTTTCACCACCGAGCACTCGAACATAGCGTATTGTGCCGTCTCCTTTCTGCAGCACTCGGGACAATGGTCATTTGGTACTACTCCCCATTGTGCTAATGTGTTTAGAAAAAAATTATTATCACAGACGGTTAACATCAATCGCATTTCAACAGGACATTTTCTTGCTAGACATAGGTTAACGGAGGATGCCAAAACAGACTTCATTTACGTGGACCTAAAGTGTGAAATAACGTGGAAGCAACAAGTTGAATCGATGTTACACACATACACGGACCTTCTTGACAGACAGAAAATTTTGTCACAAAAAGATAGGTACATATGTACATATTACACGGTACAACCACGTCCTCGAAAAAAAAAAAGAACATGGCTGATTCCTCTGTCATAGGAATCGGTATAACACGGAAGTGAAACGTGTCTTCACAGATGTAGTTGAGCATTTATTGTGCATTGTTTCGTCCACAATGACGAAGGAGTGAATGCTACAGCAAGAAATTGCAATGTCACGCGAAGAACGGCACGCAGCTCGAAACTTGCAGCGCGCACCTCAAGCAGAAAGGACGCACGAAATGAGCATACACAAGACGAGCGCGCACTAACAGCTGTCACAGCTCCACACCTAGATGGTGCTGCTCCAATACAAAGAAAGACGCACGAAACAAACGCACAAGTATACAAAGGACGAGCGCGAACTGTCGAAATTGTTACTTCGTGTGTGAGCAGCGCAGCGCGCTGCTTTTGGAAACGCGTCAGCTGCTGCGACCGAAGTGACCTTCATGCACTCTTTAACCACTGAACTTCAAAGCAAACTTGCGGTGGAAGCACAAGACGTACAAAGAGCGCACATGCCCCAATCACGAGATAAGTGCGAGCACACGAGTGATCAGATCCTGTGGAGGCGCGTGCGCAACGCTACGAGAGGAGCGACGACCTTCAGAGCGCGCCCTCTCGCTAGTGATGACAAAAACGCGCTGAAGTCGCGGAGCTCTGAGGACCGCCAACGGCATATGGTGTGCATAAATTAGCACGCGGCCCGAGTCGTTTCGCGCCGCGCGCTGCGGAGCGAGAGGTCGTAGGTTCGACGCCCGGGGACGGAACTTTTTCTTCTGGTTTTTTTTCTTTACAATCCCTTAGTTTATAATTTACAACGTCATATCCGTCACGGAAATACGTCAGTGGAGCCGTGGTGGAACGGCATAAAACACTTTCGTGCTTAAAAAAAGGTGTGGCCTGCCAAATGCTTTTTTGCGCTTGGTGAGAGCGCTAGTTCTTGCTCCCACCCGCCGCAGCGCTGAACAACGGTGAAAGGAAAGCCGCTCGCAGAGGCGGCCAGCCGGCTGCACGCATTCGTTTTAGTGGTCAGTGTAGTCACCTCGCTTTGACCTGTGATAGCATATTAGCTGTTTATGTGCACGACGCATCAGATGACATACCAGTATGGTTGTCTTTGCGGTTATTGCTACTATACGCGAGCAGATTATGCTCCCGTGAAGACAGACAGACAAGAGTGTGGCACGGCGCCGTTGCCAAAGATGGATGGATGAATGAACGTAAATCTTTATTGAACAATCGTTTTTTTAGATGCGAAGCATCTTATGAACGAGGCCTGTCCCTCCGTCCCCCCCCATTGTCCGCCGTAGCCACGCTAGTGCGATGACGATGACGGTGCCATCACAGCACAGCACATGCAAGGTAACCATTATACGCCATGGCGATGACGCTGATGACTGTGAAGAAAAATTTGAAGGACACTTTGTACATTCCAAAGTGTGTACGGTGAAAGCATGTGGCCATTCGACTGACTACACCATGTCTTTTAGATGCGAAGCATCTTATGCTCGGGGCTGTGTCCGTCCCTCCCGAGTCCCGCGTCCGGTCACTTTCATGAATTAGGGAAGTAGCCACTATACGAACCAGAACACTGTAGTACAATAAGGCCGTCAACCACCATTACAGTTACAAGATTCATGGCCGAGAGCACAGAGTGGCTGCTTGAGCAATGGCTAGGCAGGTGGTGGGTGCAAGGAAAGAATAACGCGCACCACCTGTGGTGGCTGTCGCCCACGTTGACTCCATTCCTTGATCTTGCTTGCATGTGCTTGTGGGGCCTTTGTCCGTCCCTCCTTCCCCCCGTCCCACACCCCCCTCTCTCTCCTCTCCTATGCACCCCCACCTTTCTCTCCTCTACTCTACGGAGCGGCGCCCGCGTCCCGTTGACTCCATTTCTTGATCTTGCTTCCATGTGCTTGTGGGGGGCTTTGTCCGTTCCTCTTTCCCGCGTCCCACACCCCCTCTCTCTCCTCTCCTACGCTCCCCACCGTTCTCTCCACTAGGGAATCCTCTACTCAACGGAGTGGCGCCCGCGTCCCGTTGACTTCATTCCTTGATCTTGCTTGCATGTGCTTGCGGGGGCTTTGTCCGTCCCTCCTTCCCGCGTCTCACAGCGCATGCGCGTCCCCTATCTCTCCTCTCCTACGCTCCCCCCATTTCTCTCCTCTATGAATCCTATACTCTACGGAGCGGCGCACCCGACAGGTGGTGCGACAGCTGCATACTCCACTCGGGGCGCTACGGTAGTTCCGCGGTATGAAAATGACGGAGCGCGCGCGCCTCATCATCTCTCCTGTGAAGCGCCGCGATGAGCGCTCGGGCCGCTGCCGCGAAACGGGAGCGACGACGTTTCTCCCGCTCAAGCTAACCATCTTACCGCTGCTTCGCATCCACACATGGTTCCCTTCAGCGGGAGATGGGAAAGGTTTTTTCAATTTTTTACCGCGAATCACAGCGAGACGCGAGACTAATCTTCCTCCGTTCGCATGCGTTCGTATTTTCTCGTGCTTTGCGCATCGCGCAAACGCCATTCGCGTTCCAGCGCTTAAATTGACGGACCCTTTAAATTCCAAAGTGTGTTCCGCTAACGCCTGCGTCCAATGAGACGGCGTCGATCAGAATGATTCCAAACGCTGGGACACAGTGACGCCACGCAAGCAAAGCGCGAGCGCTGTAGAGTCCGACGCGACCGGCGTCCGTTTGCGCACCCCGGCGGCCACCCTGGCTCCGTGACCAGGGCTCGGACGGACGGACGGATGGACGCGGACACGGACGGACGGATGGACGGACGGACGCCTGACGGACGTGAGCATGAGCACGGCCGCTGGATCAAAGCGCTTTGATCCAGCGGCCGTGGCATGAGACATAAAAGGCTTTCGCCTTAATAAGCGCGTTCCAGACCACACATTCTCTTTCTGCCATCACGGCACAGCATATGGAAGTGTACCCACTATACGTCATAACGATGACGCCAAAGAAGAACGAGCGGGATCAACTTCTATTAGGGGGCCATAATCAGAAAACAATGCTTGCACACGCTGCCTCGAAGGCTCTCCGAGCTTTCACAGTTTCTCTTGAGGCTTTTTTCAGCATATATAGCTAAGAATGGTAGTCGCCGCAGCGTGAATAGCAAGCCTTAAGATAATTCATGTGTCCCCAATTTCTTTAGAGATAACATGGCTAAATGCAGAACTGGAAGCTCTCGTTTCTTAAATGTGGTGATAGAAAAATCAAAAGCGACAACAGAAGACACTTCAATAGATCACATCATCTCGTAAACATAGGGCGCCGCACGTTTCAGCTTTGCGGTTAACCATCTGTGCGGAGTGCTTGGACACTGAATCTTTTAAGGCGAAAGCCTTTAATGTCTCATACT